>JAAGKR010003527.1:0-73317 GCA_011419295.1 Clarias macrocephalus
TGCTGTAATGTAATCTGGCACATAACTGCTCATAATGTCCCTTTTTTCTCATCAGTTCATTTATTGCACAGGTTTAACTTCAGGCAAATACCTAACAAATGCCAAAGTTTCATTAACTCATATTAACATACAGACATACAGCTATATGGACATTCATAGAGACCTACAGAATGTCTCCAATGTATGAAATGTAAAGAAATCACTGAAAGAATGAGTTCTGAACAATGTACAGACAAAACCGTTCTTTTACATATATAGATTTATGAAAAGAGTCTTGTTTTAAGCATGTTCAGTGTCTCTAACATTTTCCATTTTCTCAGTAAAATGCCAGGCTGCATTTGTGTGTGTGTGTGTGTGTGTGTGTGTGTGTGTGTGTGTGTGTGTGTGTGTGTGTGTGTGTGTGTGTGTGTGTGTGTGTGAGAGAGAGAGAGAGAGAGAGCGAGAGAGAGCAGGAGGGTATGATCATAGCTTTTAAAAAATTATATATATATGAGGACTTGAGACAGCTCCATATACGCAAGAGGGCACTGGCTAGAAAACTCGCAGGAACTAACTTGTCTCCCTAACCATATGAATTAAAATGGATGACATGTCATTCGTTAATAAACTAAACACTTGATAATCGCTGTGGTATATGTAGAATAACACACTTCAGATTGTGCTATTATATGAAAATAATGCACTTAACAGATGCTTGTACATTGTATCACTACAACCCCACCCCACACCCAGCATGCATTATTTTCATGTTACATCATGGTCTGTCAAATGTTACCCTTGACATAAATTTTGCATGTTGTCTAACAAGCAAGCTAAGCGTGTTAAAATCTTAGTCAGCACAGCAGATTTATTGATAGGACCATCGGCTATTAACAATCCAATGCCAAGTTGAAGCTAGATCAAAAGTACCCTCAAAAAAGCCTGTAAATGCAAAACCATCTTCTGTTGCTTTAAATTAATTAATTAATTAATTACTTAATTAATTAATTAATTAATTAATTAACTATTAAATAAATAATATCTCTCTTGTTTGAATGTATGAAGAATGTGAAATAGAAATTCTGTCAGCCATTTAAAAAACATAAAACTCCCTCTCTGTTTTTTCCTGGCTATCACAATGTTAGCACAATACTGCTGTGTTTTGTTTTCATCAGAGGGAGACGTCAGCATGAGGTGTCTCACCCAGAGGTCTGGATTGGTTAATCAATATGGATTCCTGATAGGAAAATGACATAAAAATCATAAAATGTTCAAAAACCCAATCAGTAAGAGTTATATTTCCAGGCAACCAAATACTAAACACTGTACATGACGTGATGTTAGTTTTTTTTATTTGACCAAACGATAAACTCCAGGGTAAATCCCTTCTACGTTCACATGTAGAATTTCATGACAGAAAAGTGCCACACATGCACGCACGCACGCACACACACACACACACACACACACACACACACACACACACACACACACACACACACATACAGCCAGGACACGGCAAGCCTGGGTTGATATTTGTTGCCAAGTCACACTGTTCAGCAAACAAGCACAGAAATGTGACGAATTTCCTGTTTAAGTACTTCCAAGACCCATACTGTCATTTAGTACCTGATATGCAAACCACAGGAAAGGCACTAGTGACCAGAGTGGAAAATAGCACTCAAGAAATTCAAGATTTCTTTTACCTTAACTTGTTTTTTTGTCACAGAGCTATTTCCCTGAGGCTCTTTGCCCTTTCTTTTCTCTGTGGACATCTCTGTCTCTCAGAAGTAGCAACGGTTTATTACCTAACAGATGATTAAATTTTGTAATGTCTTGCTCTTGCAAAAGGAACTGTCAGTAATCACAGCATGACTCCGGACTGACGTCAATCTACATCTTATTTGCTGTTCAGCATTTACATTTCCCTGCTGGCGTCCAGTTCCAGGAAGCACAATGACGTCAGTGAGTGGGTTGAGCATTCATGCGTTGCAGGGAGTGGGGGGATGGGGGGAAGGGGCTGAGAGACAGAGAGAGAACGAGAGAGAGAGAGAGAATGTGAGAGAGAGAATGTGTGTGCGTATGTGTGTGTTTGTGTGTAAGTGAGACACAGTGAGAGAGCAAAAGAGGGAAAGAGCGCAGGAAGGGTGATCGTAGCAAGAGTGAAAGAGAGAAAGAGGAGGATTGAAGACAGACGCGTACAGGCAAGAAAGCAATTGCTGTTATTAAACTCCTTGCAGAGCTTTAGCGCAGCGAATTTGTACTTCATTTCTGATAACAAGATGAATATCTATGACAGTTTAGTGTCTCAAAAGGTGCTGAGACTGGCTTACTTTTTAACAATTCTCTTAACAAAACTGAAGATTAAACAACCCTACACAAGTTCAATACTTGGTGAGTTACTACTTATGCTCAGAATATTCTCATTCTGCCAACATTAAGTAGAAGCTCATTTAGCTATAAACTGAAAGTAGACTAACAAACATTATGCTGTTTGCTGGAACACAATCCTGTACTGTTAAGTATTATGTCACATATTTATGCACTGTAGAACCATCTAGAACATTAGAAAATATCAATAAAAACATACCTGATTCTGTCTCCTCTCTAATTATAGCCATGTGTTTCTTCGTCTGCCTTCAGCATACACTGACTAGCTATGTGTGCAATTACAATTAAAGCTATTGACATCACTATGACATCACCAACCTCCTGATGTCAGTAGCTCAGTGGCTCGCTGAGCAATCCCCGCCTCTTGTCATCTCTTCCTGCTTCCTCAAGCCAAAAGCATTTGTGTTGTTATTCTTAGCTTCAAAGCAGTATTGTAACACGCAGCAGCAGGGGTTTCAGATGCCAAATTTTAACACTGACTTTCAAGATGTAGTAGAAAAATTGTAAACCAATAATATATATATAGAGAGAGAGATAGAGAGAGATAGAGAGATAGATAGATAGATAGATAGATAGATAGATAGATAGATAGATAGATAGATAGATATATTTGTGTTGTGATTTTTTTAATTCAATAAAAGATGAGTGTATTAATGGGAGTGTTTTTTTTTCTTGCCTTTTGTTTAGGTAGACTAAATTATTTTCTTTTAGACTAATTCATCTATTCACCCATTGTGATAACCCTTTCATTCACCTACCCATGTCAGTTTACTTTATGCTCACTGGTTTAGTACAAATATATGACAACATATTAAAATGTGTCAATATACTAATTACATATTGCAAATTAATCATTTAAACAATAACATTTTAGTATTAGTATTAATCAACCAATTAAAAAAAGCAACTGTGAAAAAAGCATAACTATACCATTGATGCTGAAATTCTGGTAAATCGGTTCACTGACTCCAATACTGATGCCACACTCCGGCTCCAAGGCATCTAGAGGCAAAGAAATACGTTCACAAATCTCTCTAATCACATATTTTAGGGTGAAAACTGACAGGTGAGTATTACGCTAATATAAACTTGTCTGGCACTATCCCAAATTATATATTTACAGAATTGTTTTAAAAAGTCTTACAATCCTGGCCTCTGTTGGCGCTGTAGTAGACGGGTGCTTGTACACGATGCCGAGCAGTTTTAACTGACATCATTTCTGCAATTATTATAGACTCCGGTGGAGATGGACAACGATTATGCAGGTTGTTCCTGGAACACACAAAAATTGATCTGTCTGAGATTATTTTTGACAGTGTAGTTTAGTTATAAGCATAATAAAAAGCAAACTCTCTGTTACCTGTTGGAGCTACATGGAACAAAGATATTCTCTGTATATGTCTCATTTTTACAGGCCACTGATGCTTCCTAAAGAGACATTTAATGCTTTGTGAGTTTTGAAATCCAGTGTTGTAGTGAATCACAATAAACACAATATTCTTATCTGCTAATGTGTCTACAAAACATACCAATACACAGAAATGTTTATCCCTGAGAACAGGCTGCTCAATAGCCATAAATAGCCAGGTTCATTTAGAAAATACACACGCTATGTCACTAAAATGCAAAAATATAGACTATATAGACCTATAAATCTATAGGCTAAGACTAGATCTGCTATAATAAAAATTTAGTAAAACAATAAATCTATTTATACACAAATACTTAACGCATGAAATATTATAAAATCACCTAACATTAATGAATAAGTCTATATTCTTTTAATCCGTATTGAAGAGAAAGCAGCTACATACCAAAACCTACATTCAAAACGTTGTGTCATTTTAAACAAAAATTTGTCTAATTAATAAAGTCGTTCCAAATTGCCCCTATGTTGTTTTATTTACTCCTAAGTCGAGATAGAAAGCTAACTTGCTTCTAACACAAGGCTGAATCCCAAATGCCTCTGTAAACCCTAATCAAGGGCCCTACATGGAGTGTTGGATAAGGGATGCTTCACCTTGGTGTACTAGGTACAAGTACAGTACTAAGTACAGCACAGTACGGTTAAGGAGTTAAGAAATATGAAAGAGGTTACTGAGCTTATTCATAGGAAAGGGAAGTAATCATACATTGTTAGCCTAATGTTGCTGTCAGTGTTTCGTGTAAAAGAATAGACTTAATGTTGAAGCAACACCAATGTCAGATAAATTTATGTGTCTTTCTTTTGAAAATAACTAGCTGCCATGGAGCGGATTACTGAAGCTTGTTAAATTACAATCAATGTTTAACACAGTCCTGCATGTGCTCACTGCATAGTTTAAAATACCTGATAGGGTGGAAAATCTTGAGTGGAAGTAGACTGCATTTCTGTGTTATCTTGTAGAGAATGATCTTTTGTATCCATGGATGCGTTTTTTACTGTAAAATAAACATTTTATTAACAAAGATTAAAACTGCATTTTTTTAGTATTTGATAAACAAAAACAGGATGGCATATACAGATGTGAACAGTACAGACCAAAAGTTTCAAAGAGTTTTCTTTACTGTGTTCTTTATTGTGTTCTTACGCCCAAACAAGTCTCTTCTGCTTGTTGCCTGTCCTTAGCAGTGGTTTAACATTCAGACAGTCTACTCTTAACAGTTGTTCTAGAGATGTGTCTGCTGCTAGAACTCTGTGTGGCATTGACCTGCTCTCTGATCTGAGCTGCTGTTAACCTGCAATTTCTGAGGCTGGTGACTCGGATGAACTTATCCTCCGCAGCAGAGGTGACTCTTGGTCTTCCTTTTCCTGGGGCGGTCCACATGTCAGCCAGTTTCTTTGTGACTGCATTTGGGGACACTTTCAAAGTTTTATCAATTTTTCGGACTGACTGACCTTCATTTCTTAAAGTAATGATGACCACTCGTTTTTCTTTGCTTAGCTGCTTTTTTCTTGCCATAATACAAATTCAAACTCTTTGAATGAGAAGGTGTGTCCAAACTTTTGGTCTATACTGTATATATGTAAATATAATGTAAACTGCATTAATTAAAACATCAATCAATTCTGAAATATATAGAGTTAGGCCTCAAGTATTTGGACAGCTTTTATTTTTTAATACACCACCACACTGGACATGAAATAAAGCATACAATGTTTGAACGAAGTGTAGATTTTAAAGGGCTTTAACAAACCTGTTGCATTAACCATTTAGAAATCCCAGCCAGTTCATCAGCATTTAGACAAGCAAGCATAATTGGAAAATTGCTATTTTATAGTACTCTATATGGATGCAGGTCCTTTGCAGTTAATAACTGCCTGAAGTTTGGAATCCATGAACATGACCAATGTTGAGTCTCAGTGTCGCATAATGACATGTAAATAGTAGGATAGCTCTTACCTTCTGCTGAGATTTGAGGAGATGAATCCAAGAGTGATCAGTTCAATCAGTACAAACTGTTCTGTGGGTAGCGTCACTATGCCATGACGTCACACATTACTGTGACGTCTCTTACTTTTTGATTCGTCTACCTCGAGTTTCCCGCTTGTATCAGCGTTTAAATTATACTGCTTTTACGTCCATCTGTATCAATAAATCAACATTCAGTTTCCCAAGTTTCCCCCGGTCGCGCGTGCCGATTCAAATAATGACGTCACCCATTAACGAACGCTGTGCGCGCGAGCAAGTATTTAAGACCGTGTCTCTCTCATTTTAGTGTGAACATCGAACATGTTGAATTAATATAGAAATAAATAAAAAAAAAAACGTCTTTTCGCTAGTTTTTGAAGATAACGGAGGTTCCCTGTTGAGTTTGGTTCCTCTAAAACAATTTTCCTATTTTCATCTCAGGGAGGTGTTCATTGCCACTTGCTCATCAGGGACAAGCTGATAATTACAATTTATACATATTTACTTACTATACATATTTTGAACTCATTAACATTTTTTATTGTGTAAATCTGCTTTATGTCAATGTTAGTATGTCAAGCACTTAATAAATAAAAAATCAGTTGAATTACGTTTAATTACATTGAATTGAATTGAATTGAATTGAATAAGGGAAAACGGTTCAACCATTGGTCCGTGAATGAACTCTTTTCTGTGAACTTGATAAACTGATGTCATTGGAAATGAGACTAAGAGAAGGCTACATGTAATACATTTCAATAATACGCAGGCAAAGCATACGTCACAATAATAGGACTGTATCCATACTTACAGTTATATAAGAACTACTACTCAAGTACTGTTATTACTATAACTTAAATTATAACTATAACTATAACATTGTTAGCATGGTTAAACGGTACCATGGCTAGCTGAGTTCATGCTAACCGAATATTACTTTGTAAAATGAATGCTAAATTAATTAGTATTGATTGATTAAACTTCATATCAATGAATTAAGCACAACAATTACGTCCACATCTTAAAATGTTTCATAATCAGAAGTTTCATCCGTTAGTTTAGTTTAACACCCGCTATTAGAAGAATATCATACACCTGTTAATGTTATTATGGGAAGGGAAAAAAACTAAAATATTAAAGGAGTTAAGGCCCCTTACCATATGCAAGATATCGCAAATGATTTTTAAAACTCATAGTCTGGTGGCTATTGAATTGTTCCTACGGCTTCTGGGTTGTTGTTGTTTTATTTGTTTATTCTCATATGAATATTTAAAAACGGCGTGCTCCTCAACGGCCACCCGTCAGGGATTGCGCAACGGCACGGTGCCGGAATGTTGTTATTTAATGAAGATGATAAACCAGTGAACCACTAGAGGTCGCGTGTTACAGGGACAATATGAGAGACCCAGCGTTTGATAAATAATTGAACTTATCATTATTTTGTATATTCACGCTAAACAATTATGACACTATCTTCAGCGTACATGTGTCCTGAAATATTGCGCAAATGATAAATAAACCTGGCTTCCAACGTACTTCAATCAGATTACTACAACTGAAGCTTTCTTTTTTAATTATTATTAGTATTTTTTTTTTAAATCACCAATAAACTAAATACAACATTTGCTTACTTTACAGCATACAAAACTATGCAACATTGTCATATGGGGCTATGAATCTTCCACGGGGTAGGTGTGCATGGAGTTTGCATGTTCTCCCCATGCTTGGTGCGTTTCCTCCACATTTTTAGGTATTACGGTATTACGGTTTCCAACCACAGTTCAAAGACATGCAGATTAGGTTAACTGGCATTCCCAAATTGACCTATCACGGTCATAAAAAGGGAATAAATACAATCGTAATCACCACTGGCATCCAGGGTCCCTAGTTGGAGTACAGAGGTTCCTAGATGGATGGATGTTATTAGACTAATTTAAAAAAATGTTTGAATTTATTTTCAATAATTAAACAAGTGTATATTAAACACATAACGACTTGCAATGAATTACAGCAGTCATCTTCCTAAGCAATACATCATTCTCTTAATACTTTTCTAACATTGGCTCCTCATTCCATAGGTTCTTATTTGGGATTTTCTTTGCCACTTTTAAAGGCCCAGTAGTTTCTATTTCTCGCCTGTAGATGGCACTAATATCACTTGCGTCGTGAACGTTCTAAATAAAAGGGTTTTATTTTTAAGCCTTTATCTCATAATCCATAAATGCCTCGCACAAATTTAAAAAGCAAACATGAGATTCAGTGTAAAACACTTCCAATATACGAAATAAGAATAACATTTGCACTGTCTCATACATGAGATTTTTAAAATATTTTTTGAGTAAAGGGATGCCATGGGAAATAAGCAGAAAGTGTAAGTGGCCCAGCACTGTTGCTTCACACCGCTGGACTGTTGGAATATGTTTTTCCCAAGCTTTGTGTGTTTCCTCAGGGTACTCAACTTTCCTTCCACAGTCCAAAGACGATCAGTGTAGGGTAATAGCTTTTTCAGATTGGCTGTAGTGTATGAGTGGTTGTGTGAGAGTGGGTTGCAAGAAGATTGGGATCTTCATGAACATAACTTCATCCCTTACAGCGATGACCACTGGCACAAAGTCATACAGTATGTGGGTCTGTACGAGTGGAGTTTGCATGTTCTCCCCGTGCTTGGTGGGTTTCCTCCCTCCCACAGTCCAAATACATGTAGAGAATTCTAATTGGCATTTCCAAATTGCCCGCAGTGTGACTGTGTTATGCTGTGTGCGCTTGTGTACCCTTTGATGGATTGCATCCTGTTCATAGTGTACACTGCCTCATACCCTAAGTCCCCTGGGACTCTGTGACCCTGTAAAGGATAAGCGGTTTAAAGAATGAGTAGTGTTTTGTAGCTAGGCTCAGAATGCAGGATCAGCCATGATACAGCACCCCTGGAGCAGACAGGGTTAAGGGCCTTGCTCAAGGGTCACAAGAGTGGTGGCTTTGTGAAGGTAGCGCTTAAACTGCCAATCTTCTGTAACTCAGTCTTAACCCCCTGTCCCCATAAAGGTTATGCTCTTTGCAGAAAAAAACATGTCTAAAATAAATATTAAATATAATGCTGGTCAACATTAGTTTAACAAAGCCTTGCTAACATACAACCTCAATCACCATGCTTTGTTTTGTGGATGCTGCTGACCTGATTGATCTACTCTATCTATCTAGGCTAGAAAGTTTTTTTTTTCCAGTCTGACTTTTCAACTCTTAGCACTGAAGACTAAAGACAGTATTCATTATTGTATTTATTTTTGGTCTTTCTTGAAAGTACAAAACAAAAACACAAACATTACAAAACATTCTTTAACCAAGGCGACATAGGCAATATGAATAAGTAAAAAGACAATGAAATTCAGTCAGTAATGGTGCAAACTTGAGGTAACAAGCAATGTAAGTGTTTTGGGGTTTCTTAACCAAATTACTCCAGTAACATACTATGTCCTCAGTAGTGTTATCAAATATGCCTGGGTTATAAATTGACCACATGAATTCATTTTTATACATCTGAAAATGTGTTAATTGTATAAGCAATGATTCCACCATCACTCTCTGTCAGTTCCTTAGCAAATGCGAATCCTAAAAGCACAGAAATAAGTAAGCATGCTTTCAGCACCAATACACCGCTATGTGTGGCAGCTCAGCCAACCAATCCGTTTCCACACAGGCAAAGATGTGCAATAATCTTCTGTTGCAAGAGCATGAGGAATGATAAACTATCATAACAGAAATCAAAATCTGTATTTGAGGCACAAAAAAATAAAATAAATAAAAATAAAAAATACCCAACCCAACATTCACATACAAAGTGGCAGAAGAGCAACATGTGTTACTCAGATACAGACATCTCAGTTACACTTACCAAAAATTTAAACCCATGTTAAAACCAAAGTAATGCAAGAATATTACAACACTGTTTGTCTCTTTTTTTAAATGGAAAACATAATTTATATTTTCTATGTAATAACAATAAAGACACTGCATTAGAGATGTGAAGTTGCTGCATTGACCCTAACCCTTTGGATGTTGCTCTTATAACCCTTTGATGGTTTTGCATCAATCATGGCAGGTAGCTTCAGCTAGCATTATTATTTTAAATACGTACATGCACTCACTTTAATATGGATTCCAAATAAAACTAATTCGATTTCCCTTCTCTTTTTTATCCACTTCAAGAGTTAAATGCTATAAAAACTGCAAGACAGTCCACAAAACACAAGTCTGCATGAAGAGCTAGTCTTCTGATGTGAGATATGCCGGAGAACATGAGTAATGCTAACAAATGTGATCGGAAGCGGAAAGGTTCTCATTCCCGCTCCAAAAATTTTCTTTCTTCGTCCAACGGGGTTCAGATTCACATTATGCTTAGAAGGAAGAACGACTGGCTGGGAACACATGTGGCATCAGCCCCAACTGTAGCTGTAAAATACTGGACTGTGCAAATGCATATCTATCGTCTTCTAACCTAAGGAAGATACAGGGACTGTTAGAGAATAAAATTGTTAATGTATGTATAGCAGGAGGAGAGATATATGTTTATACTCACAGTGCTATCTGTTCACCACTGAGGGGGCACGTAGCTGTAGGTGGGTGTGCCAGGGGGTCGATATGTGGGCACTGTGACAGGGTGAGGAGCTACTGGAGTTGGGGAGTGAGTTGTTAATAAAGTCCCTGTGGAAAGAAAAAAAATATTACATACCACATGACCATACACATGCAAAATTAATTAATTAATTAATTGATTGATTGATCGAAGACAGAGTCAAAGCTCTGTTGGCAAAACTGCATGAGAATGCAGACTAGAAATAGTCTGCATTGGTGTAATCAATAAAGGATAGACAGATTCAGAAGTACACACATGTAGTAGGCAGTATTTTAAATACATATACAGGTTGTCCTTATAAACGAGTTCCATTCCGGGAACATGTTCGTAAGACAGAATTTGTTCTTAAGTCTGACAAAGTGAGAATTATGCGCCTTTGACACGAACATACATTGTAAAGCATACCAAGCCACTTGACTAAATCCTTGCCCCCTTCCCCCACACTGCCATCATGTGGCCAAAAACATAACTGTGCCTTAGAAAATAAATCTTGCACACTGAGCCTTTAAATTGCAAGGGGATCCTTGACACCATTTTGTCCAAGAGCAAATTTTCCCATAAAAAATAATGAAAACTCAGATAATTTGTTCCATACCCAAAAATATTCATATAAAAAAATTAATAGACAATAAAAAGTAAAAATGAAGGAAAATAACTTGGACTTCTGGCTGTGTGTGAGGGAGAGGAGGAGGGTTATTGTATAGGGCGACTTTAGGACTTACATGCGCGCGCACACACAGATGTAGACTTTACGAGTGAGGCACCCGCACTGAGACCGAGCATGAAAGACAAATGCTCACAACATATACATTATTGTGCTCATAGTGCAAAAACTTGCACTCATAGTGCAAAAACTTTGCACGTTTATCAAGTTAAAATGAATTTAAAATGTTTCCTCGTCCACTTTCTTGGACTGTAAATTCTGTTCTGTTCTGGATTTTCTAAATTAGGATTAGTCACCAATAGGATAGCTTTACAGGACAGACATTTTTCTATCATTGTGCTTCCAGACTGATTCATTGAACTCAGTGAGGTCGATTCATTTCTCCTGCACCCCCGCATGCACACACATACAATAGACCGAACTTTGAACATTTAATACATTCACTTACACACTGAACATATTGTACGTAATTGTAAATATTGGCAGTGAACTGTGGTGTCTATTTTTGTATAATACATGTGAGCTACTTCTGTGATTTGTTCACATCTACGAATGTTTGTAGAACTGCGATCCATTCGTATGTGCAGAAACTCGTAACTCAAACTGTTGGGGACAACAGTTGGGGACTACTTGCATGCTATACTAAATAAATAAGTATAAACTATAGAGATGTGAATCACCTCGGCCCACCCAAAACAATTTTTTCGCAATACGTAGGTGCCAATTGTATTGCAATTCCGTTGGTATCTTTTTCATTAGATTTAATAAATATACTGATTCACATTTTTTTTGTTTCGTACAAAAGTTTGTTACGTCTGTAAAAGGAATGGCAATATCTTATCACCCAAATATAAACAGTCTAAATTAAAAATGCTTTGTTTTTTTTAATCAGTGTGGCGACATATGATGTGCCAGATGAAAGAATCGCAATAATTTTTCTTTAATTAACTAAAACTGATGTAGTTCTGGTGGAGCTGAAATAATGTAGCTCAATCGATTGTTCACCTGATGTTCATAAAGCACACTTCAACCTCCACACTCTTTTAGAGAGAAGACAGTTGTGTTGTCTTGTTCATATCCAACACTCTGTAAGATTTGTTTATCTTTACTGGGTACAGGTTGTACAGACTATGCAACTAGTCAATAAATACAAGTGGTTTAAAAATACTGAGACTTTTGCTTGTGTAGAATAACAGAACACAGTTACGAGTAGAGCTGGGCGATATGCCCTATAAATTGAATCTCGATTTTTTTTGTTGTTGACCAAATTCGATTTTAAATTTTTTTTTTTTTTTGCTTAAATAAATAAATAAATAAATAAATAATATACAGTATAGTTTTTTTTTTATTTACTTAAGCAAAACGATATAACCAAACATTACCTGCTTATTTGGATTAAAAGTATATATATTAAATCACTTAAACAATTTTGCAAACCACATGCAACTTGCATGCTGAATAAAATCAAACAGGTGCCTAACAGCATTTTTTAACTGTGTATATGGGCATAATGTCTTTAGTGATATAACACAACACAACATCAGTAATATCTTTCCATCAAGGCCCCTCTTAAAACACGACGCCGATTGAACAGTGTGGCTCTGTTTGAGGTGCGCGAGGAAATTAGCTTCTTTTAGTTGCCACAAACTTCAGACAAATTTTACACCGGGCTTTGGCTTGTTCAATGTGTAAAGTTGCGAACCTGAATAATTTCCATAAGCTCTTTGGTTTCATCAGAGCACGCTGCCATGTTGTATCTCGTATTTACCATGTGTGAGTCACAGAGGGGCGTGGCAAAACTACAGAAGCTCGCACCAAATTGAAACTGTAAAATCGATTTAAAACTCTCATAAGTGAGCGGTTAATTAGGCGCACCATTATGTGGTCGGACAATCTTGCCTGTTAATTATTCTGCCATTGGTGCAATTACAATTTATCTAATATTTTAATAAAAAAAATCACGATACCTCGATTTAAGAAAAAAAATTATCGTCTTAAAACGTAAATTCGAATTAATCGGAAAAATCGAAAAAATCGCCCAGCCCTAGTTATGAGAGAAAAATACATATGATATTTTCATCATGGACAGCATAAAAATATCATATGACGCTTAATCGTATGTATCAAAACACACAGACACACATAACCCTGTGTTTTAAACATTACTTAAGAAAAAACTTGGTTATACTTCTTTCCAACGTTTACAAAAAAAATTCCACTAAATATTTTGTACGAAACTGGATGTCTCAAACATAATGATTCAACATTCAATTTTAAGAATGTCAAATCCTTTTGTGGTTCACTTTATTCTGACAATAACATCATTATTATATCATATTTCCCAGCTTTAATCCACAGTCACTCACCCGCTGACATTGCCATAGTAGTGCCTGCTACCATCCCCATGGCGACTCCATTAGGGCGTGGAGGAGGGATGGGAGGAGCATATATAGCCGCTGGCATGCCATTGGGCTGGACCACTGTAGTGTGATGGATGACATGAGGCGGCGCGGCATACAGGGGCTGTGTGTAATAAGTGCCTTGCTGCTGTGGAAACAATATATTTAAAAGATATTGGCATTCTACATTCTATATGCATACACTGAAAAATAATATAGATGTGTGCATTGCTCACCTGAACATACGGATTCTGCTGAGGATAAGAGCTCCTCACAGGGTATACAGCAGCAGGGTATGGGTTAGGGGAGGAGGAGTAGGGGGGCACAGCACCTGTTGTTGGAGAGCAGGACATTTTGAATGGTGTCCCTTGGGCATAACCTAGAAGATAGTTTAAAAAAAAAAAGAAAAGAAAAGAAAAGAAAAAAAGAAAAAAAAGGTTAAATATGCATTTACTGAGGGCCACACAAAAGTAACTCAATGAAGTGTTTATTAATGTTTTATTCATCGCTCAGAGTCAAAGTGAGCTCCAACTGCATGGAACTAAGCTTCACATGTATGCAGCATGCCTCAATTTAGCCGATGAAGAGGTCATAGAAGTAAGTCAATGAAAGGTGTGCATTCAGTGGGATACAGTAAAGCAAGATCAATTAAAACTAGCAATGGCATCTGCACATTTCATTAGGGACCGAAGATCGTTTCCAACAACATTTGGTTCATTTTAATCAGTATCATTACTATACAGTATACACAATCATTCCAGGCTTGGGAACAGTAACCAAGACCTCCTCTTCAAGCAAGTATACCTGGGCACAGATAGAATCAGATATGACCTACACAGCCATATCTGATAAACTAGGAAGTCACATGAGAGCAATGCTTTTGACATTTTTTCAAAAATACCAATCATAAAAGGCATAGAGTGAAAGTTAACTTTCTTATTCTCTTCTACACGCGTTTAATGGCGGCTCACAAACCAAGTAGGTGCTTACTGCCACCTGCTGTATTGAAGAGCATAAATACACAAGTGTACCAGAGAATGGAGAGCAAAAAGGGATAGGGAAAATCGTTCCTGGGCACGGTACAATTAAGTGATACTTTAGAGCTATATATTCTATGAGATGTGAAAAGGGGGAGAGAAATACACCGAAGCAGAATCAGTGATGTTGGTGCCTGTGCCTAGTTCAAATCTTTTTTTTTTGACGGCATAAAAGTGACAAATGTGTTCACAAGGTAAAAAGTTTTATATGGGTTAGAATAAGAGTTATATGCAACTGCTAACAAATCATTATCCTCCGCAGACCAGGACATTTGTATCTTAGCACCAGGTTCTTTTTAAACAATATGCCCTAGACATAAGAAGCTTTCTTATAAACATACTAAGAAATGTATATTCTATGAGACGTGAGCTTCCCTTACCTGTAGGAAATGCTGGGTTTGCCCCAGAGTAGACACTGGGGGAGTATGCAGGGGCAGCTGCTGCATAGCCAACTGGAAAACCAGCTACAAGACATAAAAGACACATTCTAATTAGCACAAGGCTCTGTAAGTAAGTTTACAAACCATTTATTCTACAAGAGAAGAAAAGCAGTGAACAAGCTCTCATAAGAATTTACCTGGGTATCCTATTCCTTTAGGGTTGGCATAAGGAACCCCTGTTGGTGCAGGGCTGTAGACAGGGTTCATGGTGTTGATCGTTTGGCTCCTTTGAATACAATCACAAGGTACTGAGTGATAACCAAACAGCTTAGATGTAGAATTAGAATCAGTCACTGCAATATGTACCAAACACTACAATATAGACCATTTATTACTTATACAACACAGGTAAAATACAACAATACAACAATGTATTGATTGGCAGATGGCAGGTTAAAACTTTTTTAAACAAATAACTTGTTTTCGTCTTTACTTTCTTAAGTCCCTCTAACATGGGCTGAGTTCAATTGGGTTATTCTGTATTAATTGTAAATGCTTTCGCAAATGTTTATCGGTGTGCAAAAGAGAACTTCTGTATGTCGCGTTGAAAAACTATATCTACTAAATGCTGTAAACTTGTAAAGTAAAGGTAATTGAGGATGACTGTGTTATTACTACTTACTTACTGTAAATAGTAAAAGCACAGTTATACTGCACTAAAATAACACATTTTCAACTGTTCACAAAACGTTCCTGTATCAATGCCCACATTTGACGTGTCCAAAAAAATGGTCTGAATTTTCTTATACTGAAAGTGAGAAAATTGCTGGAGCTTCACTGATAATTAGGAAAAGGAGAAACTATCCACAGTGATAAAAGTATAAAGGATAATAGTACTGAAGAAAGTTATGATGATGACGATGTTTTTTTGCATGGTGGTGCTCCTCTGTGTGGAAACGAAAGCCCACCATTTGACATCAGTGGAAAGGTAAGGACAGTTCACAGCTCTTACCATTACCGGGTCAACAAGAAAAACGTTTGAAGCACTTTTTAGATCTTAGATCCAAGTTAGATCTGCTTGGACGAGTAAAATGTGTGCATTGTCTCTCAAAAATCTATTTTAATGTCTACTTAATGTACACTTTTGTGTGTTTTAGGACTTTTCTATACTACTGAGACAGAGCAAAGCAGATTTCACTGTACTTAAACAAAAACAAATATTTTCTGAATATTGCAATTTACTCTTCACAATTATTTTGAGAGGAATTTACAGGTTATCAGGAAATTTAATGAGTATCATCAGGAATCCTGCAGTGAGGATTGTCTTAAGTTGAAATCCAGTGTGTGTGTATGCTGAGGTACAGCATTACATGTCCTAAACACTGGAGGCTTGCTAACACACCTGTCTCTAGCGTTTTCCTAATGATGTTTCAGAAATGACAAAAATGCTGTCCTGGAGGTGTTTTATCCCTAATAACAGCCCCATCAGCATTGTAGAAGTAAGTCCGCTTCTGCTCAGCTAAACATGAGAGAGTCGCGAGTCTCGAGGCTAAGTAATATTTAACACACAATAAAGTACCAAGGTGATTAAAAAAACACGCTTTGTTATTGAACATGTAGTAAAGAGCAGCAGCAGTGAGGCTTGCCGTTCGCCCCAGTGTGGGTGAGAGGAGTAAAGGGAGAGGATGACATGCAGGCGCTGAGAGGCGCAGGAGCGGTGTAGGCCGCGGATACCAGTGCACTGCGCTGCTTCATCCTCCCGCATCCCCGGACTGTTCCACCAGTCTCTCTCCCCCTCACATCCACACCGCATCCATCTCCCGCTCTCACTCTCACACACACACACACACACACACACACACACAAACACGGGCCCCGCACCGACTGCGGTACACTGCAGCATTGACCCGTACTTACGGCTGCCTGGGTTTTGGTGTCAGTCCTAAACTCCTCCTGGTAATGTGTATAACAGAAATGGCGCTGTTTCTATCAGTGCCTGACGTTGTCCTGCGTTCTGCTGTTTGCTACGAACACTGCGCAGCAAGCTTGGCGGTGATGTGCGTCACTTCCGGATTCGTCGCCGGAAACTAGGTGGGTTAGATACAGCGGCCCCCAGTGGCGCGTGTATGCGTCTGCGAGAGGGAGTGTGTACATTATTTAAATTATTATTATTACTGTTTCTTATAACTGTTGTTATTTACACTATGGTGACACTGCTTTACAGGATTCCTTTGGGTCACTATCACTAGTCTATAGTACTCACACTGTTTCTTAGTGAATTAAGATTATAATCTGGTATATACTGTAGCTTATGATCTGATATATATGGTACAGTATTTTAAGAGCACAATATAATCCCACAGTTCTAATAAAAAATAATTTGAAGGAAATGTTTCCTTAATCATTTTTTAAATTTTATTTCCAAAAGTAATCCAAAAGTTTAGCACTGTCACCTTTCACCTCCAGGGTCGAGGGTTTGATTACCGCCTCGGGGTCTGTTTTTATGTGGTTTGCGTGTTCTGCCTATGCTTTGTGGGTTTCCTCTTGGTGCTCCAGTTATCTTCCAAATACATGCAGATTAGTCTAATTGGTGTTGTCCATAGTGTGTGTGCATGTGTGTACCCTGCGATGGATTGGCACACTGTCCAGAGAAAGGTTCCGGGCACAGATGAGTGAGTGAGCTGCTGAAACCAATCAAAAGAAAGAATGTGAACTGCAAACGTGATATTATTATTAATAATAATACTTTCTCTACAATTTTGTTAGCATGTACAGGGTCTTGGGGGTGTCCCTTGGGCACAAGGTGTGGTAGGTACACCCTGGATCTCCATGCAATCGAAAGTCGGAATCGAACTTGGACCCTGGAGGTGCAAGACGTCAGTGCTAAAAAATAATAATGATGATAGTGATAATAACATTATTATTATTATAATATAATATTTACATATATATATATATATATATATATATACTAAATTAACATGGAAAAATATTCAAAATGCATTGTTCTGTTAATGCTTAACTCAGGACTCCTTCATGTCCGCTGCACTTATGACTTAAAAAAATTAAATAAAAGCCTACTTGACACTTGTTCTGGCCGTTATGGTGCACATGACATGAAACTGTGAAATCTGCATGCATTGCTAGAGGGCGACCGCGAGGAGAGTTTTCCCGGCATGCACCTGCTGCTTTTGCCAGTCGTCTCGCCGCAGCAGGAAACATGGCGGTCATCAGCAAGTACTTGACAGCGAAGAACTCCACAATAGCTGGTGGTGTCCTGCTCGTTCTGTATCTCCTTAAGCGAAGACGGAGGTCCTCCATACTGAACAGGTGCGTAACGTGGCAGTGGACCTTCATTAAAGTACACATGGCCACGAGGAAGTCGAGTTAGCTTAGCTTAACTTTAGCTTAGCTGTGTCACACTGACCTGCTGCAGAAAAGCTGTCAAAATGCTGGCAAACCTCTGGCCTGGTCACTGGTGATGAATGAACACGCTAGAGCAAACCATTCGTGACTGAGAAAAAATCAGTTTGTTTAGGAAAACATGTGTATGTGAGGTGACTTCGGATATTTATTTATTTATTTAGTTAGTTAGTTATTAAGTTGCAAGTTTACACACACCTTAAATTCATTAAAACATATTTGTTTTTATCACTCCGGAGATTTCAGTGTTAACGGACTATAGTTGTGGCATGTTGATTAGGATACCTATTTTAGGCATGTGTAATTTTTCCAACTATTGTGTACAGATAGATTATATGTCACTTATAATTCACTGTGTTACAATCCCAGTGAGTCAGAATTTCACATACACTCAGCTGACTTTTAACGTTATATTATGTCTTAAGAGGGTTCTGACAGTTCTGACAAGTGTCAATCAATCGAGTCAATTGGAGGTATACAGTACCTATGGATGCATTTCTATATGTTGACATAATAAAAAACTCAAAATGAAATCAGCAAAGAACTCATATGAATATATGTGGGCCATTTTTCAAATGCGCCAGACTGGGTCCAAAAACGGTTTCATTAATTTTTAATTTATATATGTTTGCGTCTCAGGTGGTAAAATGTTGCAGTTCCTCTGTCATCCTACAGGTGATGTGTTTCACACTGTTCACACATTGGCAAAGAGCACAGCATCCTGTGTGATAGGTGTGACCTATTTGCTAAGATTAGTTTTGAATTGCAATAAAATCTAAAAAAAAAATTTTTTTTTTAAAAATTGTGTCACTCACAGAATCGCAATACAAATTGAAAAAGAGTGTGGGTTGCATACCAAAGAACGGCATTTCAACATGATGCATGGTGTTTCATCATCATGTTGTTGGGGAGCTTTGCCCCAGGAGGAACTGGTGCATTTTTATAAAATGGAAGGTGTTATGAGTAAAAACAATTAAGTGGATATACTGAAGCACCATCTCAAGACATCAAGCAGGAAGTACAGATTGGTCTTCCATATGGACAGTGACCCCAAGAATATTTACATAATTTTGGCAAAATGGCTTAAGGACAATGAAGGCGAGGTATTAGAGTGGCCCTGACCCTAATCCAATAGAACATTTGTGGTTGGAACTGAAAGTGTGTGCAAGCAAGGAGGTCTTCAAACCGCACCCAGGCACACCAGTTCTGTCAGGAGGAATAGACCAAAATGCAACAATTTTATTTTTAGGCGCTTGTGGAACGTGATTCAGTGACAGTGTAAGGGCAATATTACCAACTAAGTGTAAACCTCTGATCAACTGGGAATGTGAGACAGAAATTAAAGTTGAAATAAATATTTTCTCTCTTTTATTATTCTTAAAATAAGAGTTTTATTTTGTTTACTAGAATTAAATGTAGAAATTGTGAAAAACTGAGTTAAAATGTATTTGGGTAAAGTGTCTGTAAACTTCTGACTTCAACCGTACTTGCATACTTAATTAAAGACAATGTCCTATTAGTAGAAAGAGTTTATGGACAGTTAAAGGAGTGGTTCAGGAATGTCACAAGTTTACAACTTGTCCACCTAATACACGCATCATGAATGTCTGTCAAAAAGACCCCCCCTAATCCCCCCCCTCCTCTCTTATTTCAAAATCAGAAAGAAAGGTTCATCAGGTTCATCAGAAGTGATCCTGAACAATGAAGTAAGTCATTCATTTAATATAAAGTTGTAATTGTGGATATGTAGTTAAAGCTGCTGGTCTTCTTGTAAGCATTTATTTAATGTGCCATTATTATATGCACAATTAAACATACATAATTAAACTCTTTTACTATCCTTACATTTAAACCTTTTTTTTCTGCAAATTATTAGAAAGATCCTAAAAAGGATCGGGCAGCGGTGGACTGGCAGTTTTTTTCACGAATCATGCGAATACTTGGCATCATGGTACCGAGACTCTTCTGTAAAGAGGTGAGGGCTTCAGAAAAATAAACTATATATTTTTTTATGTTGTCATTAACAATTAACATGTTACACAGGTGTAATGATGATAATAATGGCAGTTAGTGATGGCTTGATAGGAATACAGTATAACTTCCTGTTAAAGTTTCTTATACTAACATCTACATTTAAACATTTTCGTGTACATCTAAGCATCGGAATTAATAATATTTTCATATCAGCAGTACAGCAAAATATTGGATGTTTACATGTAATATACATCTTTATTTATTTTTTTTAAGTAAAATATATAGTTTTGTCTACGTAAATAATTTGTATAGGAATGCAAAAAAGATGTAATTTTTTAACATTATTTAGTGTATATAAAAACTTTCATCATTATTGAGTGCAGCCTGTTTTTTAACTTTAGTATTTTAATTTTCGTAGACCTGGTACTTGATCGTGATTGCAGTGATGTTGGTGGCTCGGACTTACTGTGATGTTTGGATGATTCAGAATGGCACTATGATCGAAAGGTTGTATGAATGCCTAATTGGTGTAATTTTGTAAATAAATAAATAAATAAATAAATAAATAAAAGTTATTCACAGAGTGGTGTTCAAGTCAAACTGGGACTTTTGGTTGTTTAACTAGTGTAATATAATGGCCCAAACATTCACAAGAAATTTCATCACTCCGAGTTTGACTTGAACTTCTATCATAGAAGTACAATTTTAGATAGCAGATTAAATAATCTAAACTGGTTTTTGATTTCATTTTTTTCTGCATCTTTCACAGTGGTATCATTAGCAGAGATATTACACTGTTCAAAAGGCACTTTTATTCCTACATTACGGTCATACCAGGGGTAATGATTCACCATGTGGCTTTGGCTGTGAAAATGTCTCAGACTAATATTTGCGTGAAATTGTGCTTTTGATTTATGTGACTCATAACATGTGTCACTGTGCTGATTTCAATCAGGAAAATCAGTTAAACTGGACATTAGTTGAAAAAGGCAACTAATCTACTACTTAGCTATGGTGGTTTTCCCACGCTGAAATACAGATCTCCTCTGAGGATTTTGATTTATTGTCACACCCACAAGACAGGACATCTTTGGACAACATAGAATGTTTTGAACAGTATTTCTTTCAAACATATTCTTATTTTTGTACATGTTGTGGTTTGCAGTGCAATTATTGGTCGCTCCACAAAAGATTTCAAGAGGTATTTGTTCAACTTTATGAAGGTCATGCCAGTTGTAAGTCTCTTTTTTTATATATACTTCTTAGTTATCACTTAGATTGCCGTGTTTTAGTGCAATTCCTTTAGTTTTAATTTAAGTTTAATTTTAAGTCTGTAAAATGTCAGAGGAGACCTGGTCAGCTTACTTTAACTTCTGCGTAACATTCTAAATTAAGTATGTTATTTTAACAAGTAAACAGCTGTAGTATTTGTGTGCATATTTAAGTTGTGTGTACTAACTGGTAACTGCTATCACTAATGTTATGTAATCTAAGTGTTTAGAGTTATAGCTAAATCTCATCTTTTCTGTATCTTTGTGTTTGTATGAAAATGAAAATAGTGGACACACCAAATGCCTTTCTGCCCTATAGATTGCCCTGGTAAACAACCTTCTAAAGTTAGGACTGAATGAACTGAAGCTCCGTTTCCGTGATAGACTCACTAAACATCTCTATGAGGAGTACCTGAAGTAAGAACCAGGTGGTTTGCTTATGATTTCAAGGACAGTTTTGTCTCTTTTAGTTCTTATATTTCTGCTTTCTTGCCTTGAATAATTTCAGAGGTTACACATATTACAAGATGGGAAACCTTGATAACCGGATCGCCAACGCCGATCAGCTGCTGACTCAGGATGTGGAAAAGTTCTGCAACAGCGTGGTTGACCTGTACTCCAATCTCAGCAAAGTACGCATTTTTTTGGACACTGAATTGTAGTCATGATAACGGTACCCCAATGTGTTGGCGGAACATGGTTCCAACCTTTTTTTTTTTCTCTTTTAGCCGCTTCTTGACATTGGCCTCTACATCTTTAAGCTGACAACCGCTATCGGAGCTCAGGGTCCTGCTTCTATGATGGCCTACCTGCTGATTTCGGGTCTTTTCCTGACGAGGTTGAGGAGACCCATCGGAAAGATGACTGTCATCGAGCAGAAGTACGAGGGCGAGTACCGATACGTCAACTCCCGGCTCATCACCAACAGGTGAGCTACATCCTTTCAGTGCTGAACGCAATAATATACATTTTATTCCTACAAGGCTACTCCTTTTTAAACCTGTTGGACTTTACTGGTGCTGTTCCTTAGTGAGGAGATCGCATTTTACAATGGAAATCTCAGAGAGAAACAGACGATTCACTCTACCTTCAAGAAGCTGGTGAGAATCTCGGTTTTTATTACATTATAAAGTTATTTTAAAGATTTCAGTGATTTACCGATTCATAATTTCCCTAATATTCTTTGCCATCAGGTTGACCACTTGCACAATTTCATATTTTTCCGCTTCTCCATGGGGATGATAGACAGCATCATCGCAAAGTGTGAGTTAAATCTGGTTGTGAACAGACACTCGTACTAATTAACTGACTAAACATAATGTAAATGTTAAGATGAATATGAAGGTTAACTTTCTGCTTATCTTGTGTGCAGACTTGGCTACGGTAGTTGGATACCTGGTTGTTAGCCGACCATTTCTAAACCAGGGTCATCCGCGGCATCTTCACAGCACACATGCGGAACTGCTAGAGGTGAGCTGCTTCAGCTTTTACACTGTTTTCAATACATTCATGATACATGGCTGATACATTAATAAGGTGCTAATGTATGATCTACTTTTGTTCTGCAGCATTTATATTATTTTAATTTTAAAACTCTGAACTCATTACACAATGTGAAATGAAGTACACCAAATCACCAGCAGGTGAATTAATGTCATTTAAAAAAAAATAAAAAATACAACTTATCCTACATACAGGGGTTGGACAATGAAACTGAAACTCCTGGTTTTAGACAACAATAATTCATTAGTATGGTGTAGGGCATCCTTTTGGGCCAATACAGCATCAGTTTGTCTTGGGAATGACAGATACAAGTCCTGCACAGTGGCCAGAGGGATTTCGAGCCATTCTTCTTGCAGAATAGTGGTCAGGTCACTGTGCAGGCCACACTTTCATGGTAATTAAACCACTGTCACCAGTCTTGCTGCGTGTATTGGTGCATTATCATCCTGATACACGGCACTGCCTTGAGGATACCATGTTTGAACCATTGGGTACACATGGTCCTCCAGAATGGTTCGGTAGTCCTTGGCTTTGACGTACCCATCTAGCACAAGTATTGGGCCTAGGGAATGCCATGATATTGCAGCCCAAACCATCACTGATCCACCTCCATGTTTCACTATGGACGTGCAACAGTCTGGGTGGTAAGCTTTTTTGGGGATTCTCCACACCGTAACTCTCCTGGATGTGGGAAAGACAGTGAAGGTGGACTCATCAGAGAACAATACATGTTTCACATTGTCCATAGCCCAAAGTTTTCGCTGCTGGCACCATTGACACCATTGACATTGACGTTTGGCATTGGCACGAGTGACCAAAGGTTTGGCTATAGCAGCCCGGCCAGGTACATTGACCCTGTGGAGCTTTCGACGAACAGTTTTGGAGGAAACAGGAGAGTTGAGGTACACATTTAATTCTGCAGCTGTGGTTTTATGTTTTTTGGATACAATCTGGGTTAGCACCCGGAAATCCCTTTCGGACAGCTTCCTCTTGCGTCTATAGTTACTCCTGTTGGACGTGGTTCGTCCTTCTTGGTGGTATGCTGACATTACCCTGGATACCGTGGCTCTTGATACATCACAAGACTTGCTGTCTTGGTCACAGATCCGCCAGGAGACGCACACCAACAATTTGTCCTCTTTTGAACTCTAATGTTGTGTGCATTGCAGTATTATAAGCAAAACTTTGCTATTACTCTGCTAATTAAACCTTCACACTTACTGGAATGTGTAATCAATTGCACCAGATTGGCCACCAGTCCAACCCCTGTATTTCTTCCATCTAAAGGATTACTATCAGAGTGGACGCATGCTGCTGCGCATGTCACAAGCTTTGGGAAGGATCGTGCTTGCAGGTCGAGAAATGACAAGACTCTCAGGGTAAATATATTTCTGGTTTATATTTTTGAGTTGTATGTATGAATCGTAGGATGTTTGCCATTATTTATTTATCACCTCCAAAGTATTTAGAAATACAGATACGTAAGATGTTAAACTGTACATTACATGTTATACTGTATGTTATAATTACATTGTAGCCTTTTGTGATTAAGTAATTGCACAGGTCCATACTGCGAGTTCGAGAAGTCTTTTTAGAGCAGGATCGGTTGTCTTAGAAATATCAAAAAGCTTTGCCTTTTAAAGAATGCAGGTCAAGTCCAAAGCAGACTACATTTCAGCTTTTATTAAAATATTAGCATTTAATCAAAACAAATCTAAATTTACAGTCAAAAGTTTGGAGTACTGCCTCCTTTATGTTTTTTGATGTAATTAGGGATGTTCATCAAAGCTTATTATGAGGACATTGCATCCCTACAGGTTCACCACCCGTATCACAGAGCTAATGAAGGTTCTGAAAGAGCTGAACATGGGGAAGTATGAGCGCACCATGGTGTCTCAGTCAGAGAAAGGTGAGCGCTCATCAGTTTTGAAGCCATAATATTAAGAAGGCTTTTGGCCAAATTGTTTTTACATAGTGGATTGTCTCATTTCCAGAAATAGACACCTTAGAAAAACTGACCCTGGTGCCTGGCAGTGGACGAATCATATTTTTGGACAACGTCATCAAGTACTCACTAACCCTCTCTCCGTTGACCATTTTTACCAAGTTTGTCAGATTATTCTTAGAAAGTTTGACATGTATTTTGTAAATGATGTTTTGTCTGTTATTTCTCACCAGGTTCGAACACACACCCCTAGCAACACCCAATGGAGATGTTTTGATAAAGGACCTCAGTTTTGAGGTAGTCTTTGTGTTCCTCATTTATAAATGATTTTATATAATGATTTATATATAATTGATATATTTTACATAAATTTGACTTGATAATTGTATTATAATTTATTGGGGGAAAAATTTTTTTTGGAAAAGTTTGAATGTCCAGAATTGCCTTTACAACAACAATTGCATCAGAAAATGTTTTTGCTCAATAGCAACGCATATTTCTCTCTGCGTAATATGTCTAAGAATATATTTCAATTACTGTATAACAATTTTGAATAGAATATTTACTGTTCGTGTTTTTATTTGTCTTAAGGTGAAATCCGGCACAAACGTTTTGGTGTGTGGGCCCAATGGATGTGGAAAGAGCTCACTCTTCAGAGTGCTTGGAGAAGTAATTTCTTAAATATTCAGAAACAAACAATTACAATTATTAATGAGACAAACACTCTCATTAGAGCAAACTCTGTGAATTTTTATTATATGATAACAGTTTAATTTAGAAATTTTTCCCCTGTGTAGCTGTGGCCTCTATTTGGTGGAAGCTTGACCAAACCTGAGAGAGGAAAGCTCTTCTATGTCCCCCAGGTAAGATTACTGAAAAAGAATTCCTGGCAGCACCAGTAGTGTGAGTGTACTACTTATGGGTAATATGCCTTGCACAGTTGTGTCTTGTGGGTAATTCTCTATTTTTATATATTTGTCTCTTTTTAGAGGCCTTACATGACGCTTGGATCACTGAGGGATCAGGTGATCTACCCTGACACCTTTGAAGACCAGAAGAAGAAGGGGATTTCAGATCAGGTGCCAGAAAGCTTTTTAACAATTGAGAGAAAATTGCTGCATTAAGTGTTCTCATCTCATTCAAAACAACAAACTTTATTAATATGTTCTCTGTGTGTTATAGGTGTTGAAACAATACCTGGATAATGTGCAGCTGGGGCACATTCTTGATAGAGAGGGTACCTGGGATACTGTTCAGGACTGGATGGATGTTCTCAGTGGTGGAGAGAAGCAGAGGATGGCGGTAAGCGAACAAATTTGCATGTAATAAAAGCATTAACTTATGTACTAGCTTTAGCTTACTTAATCATAAATGTATAAAACCCTCACCCAATCAGACTTTGTTTGCTGCAGATGGCTCGGTTGTTCTATCACAAGCCCCAGTTTGCAATCCTTGACGAGTGTACCAGTGCAGTAAGTGTTGATGTGGAGGACTACATCTATAGCCATTGCAGAAAGGTAACAAGGCCCATCGCAACTTTCCTCTCTAAGATGAACTCATACACTCAGCATCTTTTGTGAGACCCTGGTTTCTTCTGTGTTTTCCTGCCAGGTGGGCATCACTCTGTTCACCGTCTCTCATAGAAAGTCTCTCTGGAAACACCATGAGGTGAGGTGGACTTTTATATTAGCATCTAAATAGTTTTATTTATTTATAGGGCTATGGTCTGTGGTAAGAAGTTCCAGTCTGTGTCTTTAAGATCTGTTTTATACATCGTTATTTGCCATTATACTTGTACTAACATGAGTGTGTCCACTATAGAGCAGGCAATAAAAAAAACTCATGTTTTACTTTCTAAAATGTGTTCATGCTAATGCAAATAATCACTACTTCTTAATTCTGGGTTCTAAATAGCTAAGGCTATTGGGCCTTAAAGAGACCCAGATAAGGGACAGTTGTGATGTCAAAGATGAGAATTGGTATTAAATAATAAAAGAAAATATATAGCTAACCTTAAACAATTAAGTTTTCAGACCATTACTAGTAACATGCATTGTTACTGCATCATGTACTATGCATGTTTTTATTATTTTTAATAATTCTAAATGCATTTAGAAATATAATAAACCATTGAATGTAAATATACACTGCCTGGCCAGAAGAAAACCGCACAATCCAAGATTTAATTGACCGCATTTTAGCTTTGATTATGATGCACAGTGTGGCCAATTCATTTGTGAAAATGAATCCTCGTGCTCACAGAACCATACTTTCACAATGTGAGCTCCGGAATAGCTCATAAGGGGGGGAATATAGTCCATAAATGTGATAACCTGGTCATTCAGTACATTTTTGTTGTCAGCACATTGCATTGTATCATTGTATTGCCACATAATGTAGCTGCGCCAAGACCTGACCAACTGAAGCAACCCTAGATTATAACACTGCCTCCAGAGGCATGTACAGTGGGTACATCACTTCACTTCATATGCCCATTGCTCTGGACCTTATTAGATTGCTCCAAATTCCAATCTATATGCCCCCTAGCAAACTGAGCTGTTTAATCCTCATCACACTGTGCATGTGGAAGTGTTTACTTTTATGATTAAACATAGCTGTGATTTCTGTTTTTTTACCATGCTTCTTGACTAAACATTCAAGTGATCACCATTTATGATTTTCTATCTGACCACATTTCTTCCATGAAGTTTAAGGGTCAGTACAATCCTTACAGGTATTAATAATGTGCTGAAGGATCCTTAATTGTTTTTGCTCCTTGATACAGGTAAATAATTTGACCCTACTGAATTTTTTTGGCCAGGCTGTGTATTTCATGTCGACATGGACAAGTAGATCTGCACCTTCACCTTCTCTTTTTTTTTATCTCCCTGCACATGCTCTGAATGTAAGAGATAAACAAGGCTTTTTTTCAGGACTTTATAAATACTTGAGTTCCAGAAGTACAGTTAGATTAAAGCAGCCTTTGAGTACATTTTGATTAAGCAGATGAGTATTGATGTGACTGAAAACAAACAAAAAATATATAAAGGAATGCTTTCAGAAATTAAGGGATTGACTTGACTTTAAGGGTCATTCAGTCAGCAAAGCAATATTAGGACTGGAGTTCACTTGTAAGAATGTTTGAGCTTCTCTTAGTATAATTACTTTAACTCAAACATAACTCATAGATATGCAGAGATATAAAACATCCTTAACCCATGTTTGTTCCTGTTTGTTACAGTACTACCTCCACATGGACGGAAGAGGAAACTACGAGTTCAAGCCCATCACTGCAGATACAGTGGAGTTTGGCTCTTAGAAGTGTTGACAGCTGCACACACCTGTGATGTTTAGGAATACTGTATATCAATCCAGGATTTTTTGGTTTTAATCACTTGTAACATTTCACTCTCCTTTTTGACACTACAGTTCTGTCTTCCATGATTGTATAATTGTATAATTTGTAATTTAAAGTGTGGTCCGATTTACTGGACAGCCACTAATGAGAATAGTGAATGGGCTAATCCTAATGAAATGGGTTCACAACCTTATGTGAACTAAATCATGTTTTAGATTAAATCATGTAATAGGAGTTAGCCTGTATGGTTCTCTATATGAAGTCAGTGCCAGTGAACTGATTGCTGGTGTTTGATCGGATTTCCTGTAGTGCTAGTTTACTAATACGTTTTTTTGACACCAGGAAAATATAATTGTTATAAAATGTCCATATACTAAGTGGCCTTAGTACTTACTATGTTGATGTGCGATGAGTCTGTTTTGTGGCCCGTATAAGGTGGTTTAATGGACCTCTTCTCTGTGCATGTTACCGTCCATGGTGATCGCGGGAGAGATTGCACTGATTAACTGATTTGGAGCCAAAATGCCTTGTACTACTTACTGTCTAAATGCACCTTTTTATTTAAGGCAAAAAAAATATTTCTCCATACTGTTGTTTAATGACTAAAATATCTCTGTAGACATCTTGGATTTTGTATGCAGATGTTAGAAATCTAGTAAACTAGAACCACAAGAAGTCCATAGAACTAAATTGTACTCACTGGTGCAATTTAATAAAAAAAATCATTCTAGATCTGTTTTTTGGTTGTGTTTTTTTCCCCCTCCATCTCTGGTTTGCACTGTACCAGAAGCAGACACTATGTATAACTATGCCTTTGTTGAAGACACACTTGAACATTTTATGTTACAGTAGATATGGGTGAAGGTTTGTTTTGTTTGTTTAGTCACAGCCTCATTTACCCTTTGACCCTGCCCCAACCTTTCTGTATTTAATTCTTTTAAAAATATTTTTAAACTATAGAATTTTTCACAACCATAATTTAAAAAATATTTTTATCCAAAGAGCTACCTTGCTCCTTAGGGTCATATTCGGGTTCTAGTTTTCGTAAAGGCAGTGGCACCTTATCAAGTCTCCACCCCACCCTGTTCTTACTAGGTTAAAGGCTGCTCCCTCCAGCTACAGTCAGTCTTATTGGTGCTGCTGTCATGGTGTGACCCTAAGCTGCTATTCCAGTTTTGTTAATGATTAATGAGGAAGTCAGCGAAGATCCTCAACTCATTCTGTAAGAAAATAACATTCTACGTATATAGGTCTATTACAGTTGATTGTCACTATAATAATTTAATTTCCACACCAGCATAACCAGCTTGCATGTTAATAAATCATATTAGATATTTTGTTTCCACTGCTGTTATACAAGTAGCATTCAATTGTCTAAACATGTCATGGTTAGATTCTTGGTCATTTAAACTACAGCAAAAATGTAGTTTACTTTTTGCATATGGCTGATACCACGTGAACTGTGTGACAGGTTTCCCCCTTTAAAGCCGATACAGGAAGATCTTAAACCGCGAACTACTTCCTCATTTAAGTAGAAAATAAAGCAGTTATCATAACATGAGGCTTCAGTTCTGCTATCGTATGTTTTGCTTTTGTATTGCTGCTGTTATTTAATATGGATCTCAACCTCAGAAACGCCATGACCTGCCTGGCTGCATTGCTCCTGCTCGTTCTTCAGACGATCCACAGGCCATGTCAAGCTCAGGAACACGGTACTCAACTTCTTCTTTTTCCAAATACTTGCTTTGTATACTGTTGTTTCACAGTTTTACATAAACGTCTAATTTAACATGAAGTCAAATTTTGTGATCTGTGAACAGCTTCTTTCCTCAGATTGTGTATTATGTAGCAGATCTTCATGTCTTTTGCCTGTTTATCCCTTAAGGTTCTCTGCGTTTTGTTGGTATTGGAGACTGGGGTGGCATTCCCTTCTCTCCCTTCTACACAACTCATGAGCAGAGGATAGCTCAGGAACTGGGTAGAGTTGCTGAAAGTGTGGGCTTGGACTTTGTCCTGAGCTTGGGAGATCATTTTTATTACAGTGGAGTCAAGGACATCGATGATATCCGCTTTAAGGTCTGTCATCATCGTTTATGACTCGAGATAAACCTCTCACTATTTTGTGATTTTTTTATTGTGAACGTGGCGTGTTGGATGCAGTGGAGTTGTAGGTCAGTGATTAAGGTTCTGTTATAGTGACTGTAAGGTTTAAGGTCAAGTCCTAAAACCGGATTATGTGTGATCAAGTCCTAACCTTGCATTTCTACTTATTTTGTGGAAACATTTTTATCCACAATGAATTACGGTTGAGCTGGTGAGTGTTACAAGCTTTTCTCAAGGACCAGTGGTGAAAGCTTGGTGGTGCTAGGATTTGAAACATGAACCTTCTGATCAGTAGACTAGAGGGAAAGCTGCTGAGTCACTATTGCTTTGTGTTTGGGTTTCTTCCTGGCTCATGGCCAAATATATAATTGTAGCTTGATTGTAAAAAAAAATAATAATAAAAAAAATCTTCCTGTAACAAATGGATTTTATATATTTTGAAGCATGTCATCAAAAAGGTATGATTTATTAAGGATTTGTAAAAGCAGGACAGCACTCAAATGGCTGTTGATGTTGAACACACACGTGACCTGCTGCTGACAAAGTTATGATCAACATACCATCTAGTGGACGTAGTGTTACCTGCAGCGTTTTTAAAGGATTTATATATTTTCTCCATTTGTTCTGTACAGTAGCAAGGCAAGCACTTCCAGAATCTTGGGTTTGAACTTCCCTTTTTGTGCTTTCAGGCTACATTTGAGCGCGTCTTCTCTCATCCAGCTCTGACTGCTGTTCCATGGTATTTGGTAGCAGGAAATCACGATCACTTGGGAAACGTATCAGCTCAAATCGCATATTCGACCAGATCGGAGAGATGGTGAGTGTGTGTACCAATGATTAATCTCGCCTGTGATATCACCATGTCTGGCCTTCTCATAGGAGCTGCCCAACAGCATTTATACTATAATGTCTTATCAATCCATAGGCATTTCCCTGAGCTCTATTATGAGCTGCAATTTAAGATTCCTCACACCAACACCTCCATGACGGTCCTGATGTTAGACACGGTGGTTCTGTGTGGCAACACTTATGATGGAAGCCAGCCCCAAGGACCAGAGGACCTCACTCAGGCAGAGCAGCAGTTTCAGTGGATCGAGAAGACGCTGCAAAACACCAAGTAAGATCTGCCAGCTCGGAATAAAACCAGACACTTAACAAACCCAAGTTTAAGCACAGCTCAGGACACAAAAGCTAAATTACCTGAAGGTTAACCGCATTCTGATAGGAAAGGTGATGACTGAGTTTTTTTTTTTTTTTCTTTAAAAGTGGTATGAATCCTATAATAGGAATGTCAAGCCTTTGAAGCATGTCTTTTGGCGGTCTGTCCTGCCACACTCCTCTCTATACCCACATCCACAGAAACATTCCTGAGGACAAATTTTGACCAAATAGCGCCGTGTCCGCACAAGCAAACCAAATCTGTTTCCCGAAACATGTAGTGTTCAGCATTACCATCACTCCCGACGAATCCTTAGTCATGTTTGAGTAGTTGTCAGTAAATACTTTGGAAATAAATGGTCAGAGTTACACAGGCACACCCCACACAAAAGTCAAGTCTTGGATAACTCAAAGAAATCTTACTTGATATATCTTAAAATTTTAATTGGTTTGCCCTCAGATGTAAGATTTAACATGTCATGTTACCTTGACCTAGTAGTGCAAGATAATGAAAATACCTGAGTGACTCAGGATATACAAGATGGAACAAAACACCTTCTTTCTGATCTGTTATTCCATCTAGGTCTGAGTATGTAATGGTGGCTGGCCACTATCCTGTCTGGTCCATGGGTCACCATGGTCCTACTCCTTGTCTGGTAAAGAAATTAAGACCACTGCTAAAGAAGTACAATGTCACTGTGTATCTGAGCGGCCATGACCATAATTTACAGGTGAACACCGTTCTTTAATCAAATGTAATTTATATTGCAGTGCATCAGTATTTAGAATATGCTTTCTTTCATCTTTCATTAGTATAATAGAGAAGATGATGGAAGTTCATTTGTTGTCAGCGGAAGTGGCGATGTCCTGGACAACTCCACTCATCACAGGAAGAGCTTCCCGTTGTCTTGGCAAGTGTTTTCTAGTGCTGTGAATCACACTTTAGGGGGTTTTGCATACTTTGAGGTGACCGAGAGCAAGATGTCAATTAGTTACCTGCAGTTAGATGGGAAGTGTGTGTATCAGACCTCTTTGCCTAAACGCACTATATGACTAAAACAGGGTTAATAATGAGAATGGTCCTGAATTAACTAAGCAAAACTGAGTTCATTTGAATGAGTATTACTGCACCTGATCTGATCATTTATTCCAATATTGTGTTTTCTCAATTGATTTTTATCCACATTTTATTCCAAAATATTTTTTTACTGTCATATCTTGGTAAAACACATTCATGTCCACTATTCATCACTGTAATGTAAAGTTAAGCACAATGAAAAATATATATATAATGAAATTGATTACTTGTCAGAATCTCAGTGACTACATGCGGCTGAAAGAGTGTAAAAACCAACCAACACACAGACCTACATTAACGTATATGATTTATTAATGTAATGAAAGAGTTAATTTTGTACCTTTTTTCATAGATTTCACATTTACATAAAATGTGGGTGTTTTGTGTTTATGGTGATGTTCTCCAGTTCATTAAATAAATATGTATGTATGTATGTATGTATGTAATGTAATGTAATGTAATGTAATGTAATGTAATAAACATCTCTCCATTTGAATATTGCATGTTAGGTTTTACACTAAATCATTAAATCAGCAAAACACAAAACAATAAATATGTTAATTACTATAAACTAATATACATATATCACCTTTTAAAGCTACAAAAATAAAAGAATCTATTATAAAAGTAGTACTGACATTACATAAAGGTAGTGCTTATGAAATATAAAGAAACAGCAGATAACCCCAGTGATCAAAGGTACCATTGTAAAAAATTACACATCTTTAGACATCTATTGTCTTCTAAATCCTATGTGTTATGTCTATATCTCATTTAGTTTCACAGAAACTACATGAATTACAGTTTTTTACACTGTAATGTTGCAACAAGGAGTCCATTTTAGTGTTCCCTTGAGTTTTTAGTGTCTGTTCAGATACGTTCTCAAACGCCCTTTAAAGGTACTCTCTCTTTCGCTCTTTTCTTTTCTTCTTTTCGTTTGCAACAAATAATTATGACAGCAATCACCACTGCGGCAATGACAATGATGGCCAGGGTACCTCCAACAATCACTGCAGGGCTAAACACTCCTATAAGAAAGAAGATGAAGGGGATAGGTGAAATGGCTACTTAGAGTATGTCACACATTAAAGATCTTTATATATATATAGAAAAATCCTTAAATCTTAAATCTACCTGACAGACCATTAGCAACCCTATGCACCTTATCATGTAAATTTACTTGACCCTGTTTATGCAAGGCTACTATGTATTTTTTAACATTTAAAAATAATTTTACTTTCTGTTTTACACAAGCACCCAAAACGTAAACCAACATGTCACCTATTAAACAAATGCGAAATATTTTAAACTTCCTGAGAAATATTTGTCTACTGCAGTAGAGCAGTGTAATGAATACATTTTAACTTTGCAAGGCATAATGCATGTTACCTGCCACCAAATGTTTACTGTACTTCTGTTAAGAGCTTACCATTTATGTCCTCTCCAGGAGAACATTTAACCTGACTTCTCTCTCCAAGCTGTTTGTTAATTTTCCGGGATGGAATCATAACTTGTACAGTGAAGCAGTAACTCTCTCCTTTGTCCAGGCCTGTCAGCTCTATCTGATTGCTTGCATTTGTCTTTTCTTTCTGTGCAAGAAAGCAGATTGTATTTTTTTAATACAGTATACTGCATATCTTCTTTTATTTTACAGCCTATGTAGCCGATGACACTTTCTGGGTCCATTTCCAATTGCACTGCAATATCAAAACAGATAAGTCCAAATAGGCCCATATACTGTATGAGATTCCTACTTGATTGCAAGTTTGACATAAACCAGGCAAAAAAAAAATGCCAGTGTTCTGAAGTTTAATTCAACTATTTCCCATGACAAATATGCAGCTTGCTAAGAGATATGGGAAATCACCAAATATATTTTATTTCATTACTCTTTACTTTCAACAGCCACATTCAGTATAAAAAAAGATAACCCTCTTATTAATGAGAAGAAAAAATGGTGTTAAACAACTAGTGTTACCCTCCTTTAAAATAAGTTTATTATAGTAATTTCCTTATCTTTATTTTATATCAGTTATAAACAGTTTTTTTTAAGTTATACTGCACATTACAAAACTTATGTTACAAAACTATCTCATAGACAACTCGACCAGATTTGTCCATAAATTGAAAAAATGTCCATAAAAATGTGCTGATATTTTAACGATGTTGTTATCGTTCACATAGTGGGCACCACAGCAGACCATCTGATCCGCAAAACAACTTGGCACAGGTTTTACTCTGAATGGCCCTCCTGACGCAACCCTCCCATTTTTGTCCGAGCTTAAGACCGGCACTGCATCCAGAGGCTGATGTTTGAGCATTGGCTGGAAATCGAACCCTGGCCTTCCACATGGCAAGCGAAAAAAATAACACTGAGCAACCAATGCCATTTGCTTATAATTTAATATAACGTGGCATATTTTTAGTAAATAAAATGTGAAATGCACTGCTTTGTGTGCTGGAGTAGCATCACTACTCTTGCCCATCACAATAATATAGTCAGAGATTAAGAATAAAGTTTAAATAGTAAAACTTTGTATACTGATAGATTACTGTCATGTATTAAACACTGTGTTTATATATTTAACATTACTGATTATTAAATGCCATACAGTATTCTGTTGATTCCTTACCTTACCAGTGCTCTGGGCTTTATTGTAAGTGACCTTGTATTGGAGATCATTTTTAAAGATATCCTGAATCGTTCTCATCTGGTTCTGTGCATCAAGGACTGCTGTCGGGATATCTTTTACGTTGATAGTTATTTTCCGTTTGTCCTCGCTCACATCAATCGTAAACTCAGGACTGCCAATGATGGCTAGACAAAATTAGGGTGCAAATGAGAATTTTGCAATGACTTATCCGTTCTCACAAATAAACAGTATGGAATGAAACACAGATTTAACAGAAACATACTGTCATTATAGGGGCAGAACTGTTCAGATGTCTTGCGGGGGAATTCAACGAGATCAGACGACATGCCCTGCAAAGGTTCTGACACAACATCTGCTTCGTACTTGCTTTTCAGCTCTGCGAGTCCAGCTGTGAGATCGCATTCAGTTTGACTCATCTGAATGCAGTGGGGGGCCCTCTGATTGTCCTCACCAAATCTGTAAGCATTATATTGAGCAGTGTTAAATCCATCACACAAATGCTTTCAAGACACTGAAACATGCTGAAACATGCAAAAGGGTGTGGGTTTTTACAGTACATGTACAACACCAAGCACTAATGCTGAAACTGAGCAAAACTCATAACAGACTATGCATGTCAACCCTCGTTTCTCAGCTTTCATGGTGCTAATTACATTTTAATTAAGGTTTCAGCTTATTATTTATAAAACTATATTATTCATTAACTATTACACATTATACAGTAACCCATGAAGGTGAAACCCATAGAAATCAATAGAAAGGAAAATTGATTGAATGATTTTATGGTTAAAATAACACTTAAAACAACAGATATATATATATGCGTAAAGATGACCATTGTTGAAAAATATATATAGTTTAAGTATGTATATACTGTATAGGAGTAAGAGTTAGAAAAGGCACAAAGACTTTTCTAAAATGTGAAAATAACACCTTTGTCAAGTGACCAAATTTCAGACAGATTTTTTTTTTTAATTCTCAATTGTAATTAACTAATTTTAAGCAACCTTTTGTTCCTGGTCAGGGTTGCAGTGAATCTGGAGCTATTTCAGGGAAACTGGACACAAGTTCGACACTGCAGGGTACCAGGCACAAGCTGGCTATTAAGGTGGTATTTAAGCACAGCCAGACCATTTGCAGGTATTTTATTTGCAGATGGGTTAAAAAAAAAAAGAAAAGAAAAGAAAAACCAGCAAGAGAACATGCACAGGCAGACAGTAACCTGAGCTCAGGATCAAAGTGGGGAGCTTTTAGGCAGCAAGTAGCTTTTCAAACAACCTGCCTGCCTCTTAAGCTTAATTTCATCATTTTAACTCTTGAACGACCAAGGAAAATTAATACTTAGTGCAGAAAACAAGGTGGATCGTGACTATATTATTGAATTGAATTAAATAATATCAGAGTCTCAAATTGGTCCATTTGAGTCTGGAGAGGCTGGTCTAGTAATTTTTGTGCATCTGCAGTCTATATGCAGGTGAATGCAGTGATAGAAGTGATATGTTGTATTTGTTAGACAAACTCTACACAGATAGCTTTTGAAAAACAAAAGAAATCAGTAGGTATGTAGCTCCTTAAACATGTGTGCATGTGTGCGCGCGCGCGCGCGTGTGTGTGGTGGCTTTCTTACTTTGAGAATTCCACAGTATATGAATAATTAGTTGGTTTAGGGCTCCACGTTAATAATGTCTTGAAATTGACAGAAATCCAAGTGACGTTCTGAGCCGTGGGGAAAGAGCCTGCACCCAGAAACAGACATGATACACAACCGGACGTGAAGAAAAACCGAGTGAAAGGAACAAATCAGACGATAACGAAACAGTCAATCGTTGTATAAATAATGAAAAAATCGAAGCAGCCGTAATGTATCCATAACTTACAAGCAGTTATAATCACTCCCGCACTCACCTGAAACTGAAGCGCTCAGGACTAGCAGCAGCCACACACTCACAGCGCTCCCGCGTTTCTCCGACCGAGTGCTCTTCATTGTCCGCTTTAAAACCGTTCCTACAAATCAAGTCGAGCTCCCGTAAGTGGGTAAAACTCCTTTTCTAAGGTTACAGTGTCCTGAAGATGCGCGGTTGTGTTACTGGGCTTGAGTAAATGAAAGAGGCCGCCTCTGGCGCGGAATATAAATGCGGGAGTGAGTGAAGTTCAGTCAGGGGCTAACAATAAAGCACGTACGTGTTGCCCATATAAGGTCATCCGCCTTCGCGTGCCTATTATTCGTGGGATTTTCCGTATAATAAGCCACATTAGTGACAAATAATTAGACACATGATATTTGCACACCTATGTATTTTATTATTAACATGATAAGTCGTTGTTTCACAAAGAGACCAACGTGGTGGTGAGAATGTCATTCATGTCATGCTATTGAAAATAATTTTGGATTGTTTCTCCGCCCGCCCAATCCACAACAACAACAACAAAAAGTTGGCGTTGTTTGTAAGTTGGGTATTTCGAAAATAATATGAAAATATCCCCTCATTGTTATATAACAAAGACACATGATGAAGTAAAGCCTTTAAATGGGTACAACAGTTGATTATTCTCTGTTGTGGAATGTTTTTTAAATAAACAAAACACTGCTTAATTATTATAATCTCCAGTATGCCTTTTAAGTATTACTTCTATTTATTTTGTTTTGATACCAAAACAAACAACAACTATTTTTAAGCAATCAATTTCGAAAAGATTATTTTGACATTGGTTCATTACATTCTCCAGCATTCCAAGATGAAGTGATTTGTAAATGATGTACTGTAGTATAATTGACATAAAGAACAAGAAACATTTTACAGCTGAGCTTTTCAACATATCTGATTTGAAACATCGGTTATTTATTCATGATTATAGACTACACTAGATGTGTAATACTGTAATAACCTAATATACCCACACAAATCCACACCGATGTTTGTCTAGGATCCTTTAATAAAGAGAACCCAAGAGATAAGTAAGTGCAATAAAGCAATGCTTACAGTATATTTGAATTGCCTAATGACAAACCATGAAGTGTTTGAGCGATAGACTGACTAGACAGTTTTATCAGATCTTTCAAATTTACATGCTGTGGGAGGTGATGTGTTGGTGTTCGGTGGGCATTTACCTGTGATGTCTTTGCATGTCAAACTTTACTTATTTACCCTATGTAAAGGTAGTCCAGCTTATGTAAGATTCAGTTTCAGCATTTAAACACAGTGCTGAATTATAGCTGAAACAATCTTATAATCATTTACCATTTCTGTTATATACAGACATATATAGCATATACAGTATGTCCATATAATTTCATGTATTAATTCACTACATTATGGTATGCATTAACAAAAGGCTTGTTTTTTTAAAAATATACAGTATATTTCCCGTAAAGCTCTTTACGTGAAAGAATGTGTCTGACTCACTGGCACTGTGTACAGCTTTTTTTGCCAATAAATGTCATTGCCTATTCAAGCTTATGCTAATCAGAGTCTTGATCCTTCTCGCTGGTTGTTTTGCATGCTAAAGTACTTTCTTTACACAGCAGCACGGTGAACTCTCAAATTAAATGTGCAGAGTGAACAAGAAAGAGAGGCTTTTTAGATTCTTATTCATTTTTATATATAATTCTGGTTTGGTCTAATAATTATATTATATTATATAATAATGCAAAAGTTTTTTTTTTAATGTCTCTAACCCATTATAATTTAAAAATTTTGGGAGCGCTGAACTACTTGACAATTTTATCCTAGATGAAAAATGAAACCAATTAAACATGAAAGACTGAGCTGTTAGTTTGGACTATTCATGGATCAACAAAGTTATTTTATGTCCTATGTTGGGTCTTACTAATTAAAAAACCCAAATTTCCACATTACTACTTAACATAAAAATTTGTTCATTCAAATTGAGTCATACAGTTCCAATTAGCTTCAATACTGGCTAAATATAGAGTACAGTGACTCAGCCCTCTCCATAGTACATTAGCCATTCAATGTTCCATTACACAGTCTCATTGTGGTGTGCTATGTGCAATTTAGCAGACCAGAATGTAAGAATAGTAAGCGTAATGCAGAACTTCAGTAACATCAGTTACATTTTTTATAATGTCTTTGCCTGGGTTGGTTTGCCAATCAATACATACAATCTATATAACATAATAGTACATAAAATAGCAATGGTCATTAAATAATATTTTGTAGAATTTGATAAACAAAAATACTCACAAGGTTTCAAATGATAAAAAAAACACTTTCATAGGAGGAATAAAAAAGAACTTAAAAAAAAGAAGTGATCAGGAATAGTTTTAGTTGATGACAATGACAGGAAGAGAAAACTAATTGTCTTCAAATTACATAAGCCAAAACCTATAGAGATATTGTCAACATAAAACTACTCAGTATCTGCATGAACATCTAGAGGAAGGTCAATAGCTATCAGAGTGAGCTAGATTAGCTAGCCAGATCATTTGATATTTTCCAGTATGAACACTCTGTAATAAACATAAGTTTCCATTTTAATGTTCGTCCAATTTTACAGCCTATAGGAAGCCCGCAGGACAATGTGTCAGGGTCATCTTCACTAGCAACCTAAATATGTAGCTAAAAAAATGTATGACTTTACCATGAGCTAGCTAACTAACGAACCTAGCAAACACACAGAACTGAACTACCTAGCAATATACTACTATATATACTTTTGATAATCAAGGTCATGTTAACCACAGGATAGCTCACTTGGTTGGTAGTTATTTAAGTATTTCTCAGATAGATAGAATGTTGGATCCAGTTAAGTAATTTTTAAACCAGACAACAGAGCTACTTTTATTTTAGTAATTTTCATGATTGCTACTTTTACTTTGACTCAAGTAAATCATTATTACAGTATCAGTACATTTTCCTCAGGATAGTTTGTTTTGCACATTTTCCAGCACTGTTAATATACATTATGGTCTAAAGAAAATAAAACAGATAAATTTTTATCATTAGAAAAAAAAATCATTTATAATTCATGTGTTCCAGTAACTAAATTATCAGTTTTCATGCCCTTATTTTCTCATACAGTGTTTTATTACTGTTAATGCAAAATAAAAATTTCCATATAAGCTTTTTCATAGTATGTATAAAAAAGGGTATAAATTATGTTGCTTTTGTTTCTTGGTTAGTGCTTCTTCTTCTTCTTCTTCTTCTTATTATTATTATTACTAGTAGTAGTAATAGTAGTAGTACTGAAAAGTATCCACTCATATGTTCTCATGTGTCTTGATGTCTAAACAAAAGAAAAGCATGCAGAGAAACAACTGCCCCATTGTTTGCTCCACTGACTTCTTCTACGCAAATTCTTTTCCAGACTAGTGCCATACTCTAAATCCTGTGTGGTCCAAACCTTTCTTTTCTTTTCTTTTTTTTTTTTTTTTTTTAAACATATGTTTATTAACACAATGAGCAAAAACGAATACAAGTGGATACAAAATGCATTCACAAAAAATGTTCCATCATTTTTTTTTGTGTCTTTTTTATATAACTAAAGACAAACAAACCAGTACAACGGTCAATGGGTCGTACATGTTCTTTTCTTTGAACATCAAAAGAAGATGCTGCCTGGATATATAAAAGTAAAAAGTGCCATCTTTTATGGAATTGAGCTTCAGAGCACTTCAGGTTGAATTCATTTTGTTTCCAAACAAAAGACATAAGGTCTTTCAGCCAAGCAGGCAAACAAACTTGTGGAGGACTTTTGCAATAAAACAGGATTCTTCTGTGAGCTACCAAAAAAGCAAACGCCAAAGTGTCTACTTTTGGTCTGTCCGCATTTCCTTAACCTTTCTGAAGACGTGGAATGGTCTGGATGGGACGGATACAAACTACGCAAACATCCTGTTATGCTGAGCTTTATAAGTATTCTAAGTAAACTCCACTAGTGGCACATTATCAACACTAGCTTTGTTGTACATGTCAGAAACTTTGTTCTTCATGTTTGCAGTTTGGCAATAGTGTTTATGGTATTTTAATGTGTCACTCCTTGAGAACTGTAGAATGGGCAGGTTTCTTCTTGCCAGCATTGCAGGTAGAAACGTGTTCAAGACTTTTGTAATTTTGGCTCAAGTTTTTCATTACTTTTGAAATGGAACAGATGAGTGTAATTTTAAGATTAGATTTTTCCTGGTATCTAATTGTTCACACTATATCATGTTTTCCAAACCTACACATGACCAGGCCTGAAAGCACTTTAATGCCACCTGCAAACTGATGGCATTCTTTTTCAGTTAATACACTTTCCAGTTAGAGATCTGTGCTTTGCTAAAGGCATTTACTTGTGCTACACTGACAGACATTTTTGAAGCCACAGTCACATAATGCTGTGGACTTGAAGGTGCTCTTATCGCCCTAGCTGGGAACATATGCTTGATAAGCAGGGTACATTCCTTCCATTCAGGTGAAAGCATTCCTTAACTCCTTAACTTTTAAGTGCAGGCTTAATGTAAGACTTGGCTTCATGGACACCAGAAACATGCTGCTTATTAAAATATTATTGTTTTTTATTAGTCCCCTGAATCTCTGTACTGTGGCTAAAATCTTTGAACCTCAAAGGAAGGAAAATTATGTCATGATGTCTTGGTTAAGCCTTGTACAACATTTAACACAAAAAAGCAGTAAGAAGCAGAGAAGCAGAGAAGTACCACAGTGAGATTGTCGTCAGACAGTTTGTACAGAATGTACAGAAGAAAAACAGGGTAGGTATGTTCCCATGCCCTAGTATGCCCATTATCATATGGGGGCATTTATGTTTTCCCACCTTAATTAATAGCAGATCAGAACACTCAGAAACAAAGTTTTTCAGCAACCCTGCAGGGAAGAAATGTTTGTACCCAGCTGTATCCATTCACATGTGGTTTGAGTTTGGAATTTGTGCACTCAGGGGACTTCTTCTTATCACACCATTTGTAACAATATACTCAAGTTCATCTAAGGCATTAAGGAATGTCTATGTGACGAAAAAGAAAAACCATTTCCACAGACTGCATTATCTCCTTTAAAAATACCACAAATAGATTAAGTGCTTCACCATATAAAATAAATTATAATGTTATCTGAACACTAACAGAATAAAGCTAAATGGCCTAAATGCAGAGAGGATAAAACTCTTCTTGTTGACTTTTTATACTTCCTCCCTTCCTCTGGTATACTCCAGAAACAATGTTTTAAACCTGGGAAATTCAGTCTTCAGCCTCCTCTCACTAGGGTGTTGACCTAAAGTGTTTGTCTGAATATAAAGTCAGCTGCTTGTTCAAGCACAATTTTGTGCAGGAGTATTAGCTAGTCATTTACGCCATGAAGGAGTAAACTGCACTTGGTGACAATTCATTGATTGCCCAATGCCCCACCCCAAACAACTTCTCTTTAAACCTGTTAAACTAAAGAAGATGATTAATATGATTAATATGATGCTTGCTCAAACATGTATGGGAGTTTCTCTTGGTGTAATTGCTGTCTTAAGCATCCAACATAAAAAAAAAATAACTGTCACAAATAACATAGACACATTAAATAGTGGCACAAGGGAACATACAGATACAGGGACATATCAGACTTTACAAATGACATAGAAAATATGCATATGCAGTATATAGAAATATGCGTAGTATGTATGTTTTAATCATACTACAGTATGTAATTATGCTATGCCATAAGTTTTTGCTGTCCACATACACTGTAAACCCAAATAAGTTGGCAAAACTCAAAAAATTTGAGTTACATAATTTTTTTAAATTTATGATGTTTCCAATTTTAAGTAAATTTTGAGTTTTTTGTACTCATTCATATTAATCGCTCTTTACTTGCATTATTGAGTAGCTTATTTAATAGCATACTATTTAATAGCAATTATATATATAAATATATATATATATATATATATATATATATATATATATATATTATTATTATTATTATTATTATTATTAGTTGCAAATCAAATAAATTGTTGTTGGTCTTTCGGCTGCTTCCTGCAATGGGTCGCCACAGCAAACAATCCGGTCCGCACACAAGCTTGGCACAGGTTTAACACCAGATGCCTTTCCTGACACAACCCTCCCATTTTATCTGGGCTTGGGACAGACACTTCATCCAGTTGTTGGGAATCAATCCCAGGCCTTTCGCATAGCAGGCGAAACACCTACCACTGATCCACCAGTGCCCTATTGCTCTGATGACATTAGACACAAAATCGCTAGTCTGAAAGATTTTAAGTTGGTGGAACGTTAAGGTGACAGTTACTGTTACTTAAGTACTTACGCATACTGAAAATATCAAATTTGTTCATCTAACTTGAAAAGTGTCATTTCTACAAACTCAAATACCAAAAGGTTCTAAATACTCATCGAGGTTTATTAATTTGAACTAATTGTAATTATTTAAGTTAACAGTACTCAATATGTTTAATTACTTTGAGCATTAGGGTTTACAGTATACAGTGAGATTGATGCATCTAATAATTGTATTATTAACAGTTAAATAATCCTCTACACAACTTGAAGTCATGAAGCAAGAAAACCAATTACGTCTTGGTTAAGACTGAAAGTGATGACAAGCTTTCTTGTTGCATAAGGTGTTGTCGCCAACAGGTCATTTCCTAAATGTGGGGGTCATCAGTAAAAGTCTGGCCCTGTGGACTGGCAGTAAACAGTTAATTGATGGAAGTGAGAAAGCATCCAGTGCTCTCCTCAGCCGTATGAATTACTCATTAATAGTTTCTTGGATAGACAATGGGATGAGGACAATCACATGGTAATAAAAACACCTAAATAGAATATAAAGTTTTGTGTGCCTTGACGATGCATGTGGTTTTCTCTTTCCAATTGGAACTGTTTGATAGAGTCCAGCCAGGTATACACAGCCAGGTTTATAAATATTTATGTAATTGATATTTTAGTTTTTACCACAGTATACTGTAATAAAAATGTAAGAATTAGTTTGCGAAATAATATTTAATTTGAGGGCAACTCATGTGGATAGTGTAGAAATAACAACAAATTCAGATGTATGTTATTCCCTTTGCTTACTATCATCAAATGAATGGTCTCAAGGTAAAGTTTAACATGTGCATTTGGAATATGGTCTGAAGAAGTCTTTACCTTAATAAAAGAATAATATATTTGTTAATGTTAAGATATATGGACCTGCTGGCATAATATAATGTACATACAGTTTATGTCTGGTCTATACCTAGAATGATTTGTAGAGTTAAACACTGCTACTGTTATCACACAGATAATGTACATCATTACATAAAACCCCATTTTTGTACCAATAGTGTTGTTTAACATCATAGTATACAAATGAAGTAATACTTTATAACCTCACTATCTGCTGTAAGTCAGAAAAGCTCCTTTTTAAATCTGGTCCCCCTTAAGATTTCTTAATCGCATTGTGTCATGGAGTTTTTCTTTGCCATTGATCCCTCTGGCTTTCTCATTAAGGATACAAGCTGACATCCTGATTCTTGCGAAGCTACTTCCTGTGAAGATGAGTGTATTGTTAAAATTAGTTACAAGAAATCCCTTGTACAGCATGCAAGATGAATCGAAGCGAATTTAGGAATGGTCTATAAAAGTACACTGCATTACATTACATACTGTAAGCAAATATTAATAAAGACATGATCGTGGCGGTGGAACTATACAGTACATGAATTGGCAAGTGATACATAACTGTGGGGTTTAAACATGTATTTTTTTTGCAAAATTCTGTATAATTACATGGTAGACCATGTTGAATAAATTTCAGATTTTCTTGTAAAGAACCTGCAAAATTTTAGCTTGTAAAGACATGCTGTTCAGGGACACTGTCATGATTTTTGCTATAGAGGCTTGAGGTGAATTAGAGTGCTTTGATTGCAAAATCCATATCTGATAAAGATGTCTAAAAAGTACAGACATGATCTTTGTACTACACGAAACAAAACACAAAACAGACTGTGTAACACCTGAGTGAGCTTTGACAGGCAGCATTTGCACTCAGGGATTCAAGCCAACACGGATGTCCTTATCATAACTGTGGCTGGTGTTTTGTATGTCTACTTTGGTGGAGCAATTGGTAGATCAAGTCAGGACAAGCAGATTCATAGTTTAATCTGCTTTCTGATTCTTGTTGCTCAGATATCATACAACCCGCATAGAGCTGATGTTCTAAGACTGCTCCTGTTTTGTCTACAATCAAAAAAGTTTTGTCTTTTACACCTCTATAAACCTCCTTCACCCTTTGTTCATATATGGACTTATTATATTTCACAGTTTCCTATTAGCGTTAGTTTTAGTTTTATTTGCTAAATATATTTTTAAGGTTAAAAACTAATCATTGTTTTTGAGTTTATGGGGAGAAGCCCACATTTTCCTCTAAAACTGACAATGCTCAACATATTTATAAGATGTCTCATGTGTTTATTTGTTTATGTGCTTGCTTTTAATTTGGTTTAGATCTCATATTTGTTTTAATCTAGTTAATTTAATCCAGAGATTTCATGTCAGGAAAAGCACACTCAAAGATTTAATCTGTCATCTGGCTGTTTTTCTGTTCTGTAGAAATTAAGGCACTTCCATGTGTTTACTTTCACTTTCATATTAATGTTATATATAATACATGTACAATTATAATATTGTTTTGTTTTATGCTTACTCTGTAATTAGATTCTGTGTTGTTGTTTTTTATTAGTAGCTAAAGAGGCTTTATACAGTATATGTATAGCTTCATAGCTTTTGAAAAGTGGAAATCTTTTTAGAAGCAATTTCTCTGACATATGTCTAGATTGTGATATCTAATGCTAGGGCATTAGCTGTTTCAACCGGAGTGGTCTGGCAGACACTATGACGTGACTGGGGGTTTATAAAGATTGCATTAATGCATTCATTTACTTGTCTGGTATTACGCGATTACAGAATAGTCTTTCTCTTCCTTTTCTCTCTAGGGCCACGGAAGTCTTTCTGTGTGCTTGATTGTTTGCCAATAGCACAGGCACATTTGACTGACTGTTACCTCACATGTACAGCCTACCAACGGTTCACACGCTTCCTCTTTCCCATTCAAGTCAAAGATGTTTTTAATAGTGTGCTAATCCTCTGATTTTGTGTTATTTTTAAATCTGCATGATCAGATTAGTGCTGTTAATTAATTAGACAGTGGCATACTGTTGCTGTATGGGAGCTGCAAAATTAGAATCATATAATGTTAGCAAGTCTATAAATCTATGGATCATGTGACTTGTTGAAGTCGTGCATTTTATCCTCAGAAGGGTAGAGTACCTGCACATTGCGTGATTCTTAGACGCTATTTAAAGTATGATGCATTATTTATTACTGATCCTACTGGTCTCTTGTTGTCTGGTGAAGTCTACCATCAGGACATTTTATAAATCCTTGCGGCAACTTTGATGTACGTACAGCCTGCGATAGTTCAGAAAGAAATTACTGTGACTGTGCAAAAGCCGTAGAATTTAAAGTTTGTAATCTCTAGGGTATTATGGCTGCGTGGAGGACCAGCTGGCCATCTGGCTTTTTTGGTTTCACAAGAAGGTTACAAATTAAGCCTGACCCCTGTATGATGCTGGTTGTTGAATGCTCAAATTGTCATGTCCTTGCATGACAAAGTACAAGGTGTTGTTCAAGGCAAACTGAGACGTATGATGAAATTTCTCATGAAGGTGTAAAACCAGTATTTACGGAAGACTTGAAGCAGAGTACAGTGATGACACAGTTGAATGGTGCAAACGTTGTATTAAAGAAGGCTGTATATCAAGAATGATGATCCCCGCTACAGTCATTCTTGCGAACATTCAACAAATTGACGGATAACTTGTGACTTGTCACCAACTTGTGGTGTGGAGTGATGTATCTGTCTGTGGGAACTGTACACATAATCATTTACACCACCACTTGTACATTAAGGGAACTTGTCTAGGAGCTATTGCCTCACCCACTGTATAGTCCTGACCACGCTTCAAGCCATTACTATATTTTGGGGCATTGAAGGAGTTCCTGGTAGGCCATGTCTATGGCGTACTGAAAAGACTTTCTACTTTGGTGGTATCCAAGCACTAGCGAAATGCTGGGATAAGTGAATTAGTATATCCAGGTATTATATAGAGACATAAATCTAATTTTTAATTCTCATAGCTGTGTTCTGTTATTCTGCATAATCAAAAGTCCCGGTTTGGCTAGAACAACCCTTGTAGCAGAACTGAAAAAGAGGTTGTGTGTTTCTTTGCGTAACAGTGTTTTCAAGAAACTACAGTGTCAGTCTGCGGAGTCTATAGTATGAGAACCTATTCATAGTATTAGTTGCAGTTCCCTGTAATAAAGCCACACCAGTATGAGTTCACACCAGTCTAGTTGTGTTGAAATTATGGGAATTCATTGGAAATCCATTTGATGTTTTGCAAGAATAATGATTTAGATCTACAGATATATATTTAATTGTTTTAACTACTGTTAAACAAACTGGAAATAATTTGACCAAAAAAAGTGAATTCCAGGATTAGACGCTAAAACAAGACAGAGAAAACAACTCCTTACAAAGTTGGCCTATTTATTTTATTATTTTTTTAAGAGCAGACACGGAATAGTAAGGAGTCCTCTGATCTCCATCATCTGGGAAAACAGAAATGCTAAGCCTTAACTTCAGCTAGTAGTTGGAGTTAAAGGCTCTCTTGGGACTAAATGGTTTGTGGATAACCATACATACCATTCCACTCTGGGTGTATTATAGGCTTTTATGAATAACAGCAATTGGATCTAATAATGTTAAATATGACAGAGCTAAAACATCAGGACTACTTTATTATCAGAAGCCAAACATGAAATGTGCTAATTGATCTCATGAGCAGCATGTGACTGGATACTCAGTGTAGATGGTAACAGGATGAGTGACTTATTGTCGTGGAATGTCATATAGACTTGTATGTACTATAAAGTTGTGCACTGTAAGCGATTTGAAAGATCAACTTGGAGAATCAAATCTTCTGACCTGATCTCAAGATCTCTGACCTTATTCTCCAGTGAGATGTTTATCTTTCTGTTTGTTTTATTTATCCACTGGCTCACTCCATATAAACCTTCTCAGCTGGAAACATTCTGGCAAAAAGCAGCATGTATTTAATGCTACCATTATTAGTTAAACTACTTTGCCTACAGACTAAACGGTGTCTGCATCATACTTCCTTTCTTCAAAATGTTTCTAAATGTGGCTCAGCTGGTAGTGGAGACGTTTTTTTTTTTTTTTTTACTTCATGCTTGAAAAATGATTAATGGCAAAGTGTTTTTTGTGAACTGACTACTAATGATCCAACATTCCTCAGATGCCCGGCCATTTATACAACAAAAGAGGCCAACTAGAGGCAAGCAATAGACCCTTTCTCTCATTGAAATCATCCTCGCTTAGCCTATTCACAATCCACATCAAGTTTTGAAGTTGTAGAGCTTGGTCCTGCATCGCAAGTCTGTGGGCATACTGAATACTCATCCTTTACTAATCCCAGGAGCAGGAAGTTGACTCAGGACAAAGACTCATAAAAGGAGTCTCTTTAACATAGTAAGAATATCACAGCTGATAACGTACCAAAGTGCTGACATTACAGGGTTGCCTTAATTAGCTGGTGTGATGGGAGGCTGGTATGGCCAGAGCATTCCACGGGCAGTGTAGACAGGCAGGACGAGAGAAGCGTTTGCTGTTTTGACACAGAGCCAAATTTCATAAAGTTTCCTCTCCACAAAGAGTTATTTAACCAAAGATAATTTTACATACACTCAGCAGTGTCTACAGCATTTAGATCTACAACACATAGTTCATATAACATTTATAATGTTTGCTTTATAGAAATTCTACCAAAGCAGAATCTGTTTAAAAAAAAAAAGCATTTTGATATTTTATATCTTTGTTAATTTATTATAACCAGTCAAATAGCTTTGATTTTAAAATTCACAAGATTATTTTCAACTGTATAAACTGTCGTTATGTTTTCTTTTCCGAAATTTTTGAATGTCACTGCCAATTTATTGTCAATAAATTGAAAAGAGTTTAGTTTTCTGCATGCTTCTAAACATGAGGAGCATTCAAAGTCAAACTGTGATTTTTGAAAATCAAAACAAAGTTATGAGAGTAAAAATTCCCTTTATGTATTTATATAATCCCCTCCTCAAGATATACCATAAGATAGACTTTTTTTTTTTTTTTTTTTAGTTCAGATTGCCTGCTTCACTTCTGAAATGCCGGCCTTTCAGGAACTCGTTTTATGGCCCCTATATGTGGATATGGCTTGGAGCAAGGTCTCTTCCACAAGTTGGAGACTGTTTATCAATTTTCAAGGATCAGATGTACCACTTGTTGAATTTTTACAATAACAACTGCAAAGGGCTCTGAGCCACCTCGGCCAGGATTGTCATTCATGGATAAAACCCTTTGCACATTCAAATGTTTTACTGCAACTGATTGTCTCAACACCATACTGTGCTTAAAGTTTTCTGTTTTTATATCTTCATTCACCAGAAAAAATCCCGGTTTGATTTAAAAGCCCCTCATATACCAGCATATAATAAGAAACATTATGTAATGCATCAATGTCCTTGTTACCACAGAGAATTCTAGTCATAGAAACAACTACAGTATATCATCCACTAGATGATCTGAATTTGGCAAAACCACTTCCAGCTCATCCCCACTACTGCGATCATAAGCTTGGTAAGTGTCTGTGTCATGAGTCTGCCACATGACAAATATGACCATGAAACTATTTTTTATATTTTACTAGAGGAACACTGTTACAGAGTAACAAGTTATTGGTAATAATTGCCTGTAATAAGAAAGTGTGACTACCCTGTCAGTAGAAACATGACTATATGATTACACATACAAAATGTGAGGCAAGACATGAACTTACACAAACAGTACCTTGCTCCGGAAGGGTACACCTGCCTCGTACAGCATGTATTTTATGATCACATTTTATGTAAGAATGTGTAAGGTGGCAGTGTTTGTATTTCAGAGTAACTAAATTCCCAGAACGCAAGGTGAACATTGTTGGCATATCTTCATCAAGTTTCAGTAACAATGAAGGCTTTGTGTCCTCAGAGCAGGAAGAACAAGGGTACACAAATCTTACTGCACAAAACCTGCCTCTGCACCCTTGCTGTTCTTTGCAACTCCAGCTAATGTTTTAACTTCAAAAAAATGTTTTAACTAAAAAAAAAAAAAAAAAAAAATATATATATATATATATATATATATATATATATATATATATATATAGTATGAATATAATTAATTGTTTTTTTTATTGTTTTTTGGCCAAACTATGACAATAATCATGTGATAAATTATATGAAACACATCTGCAGGTGAAACACAATTAATTACTAAAAATGTGTGTGTGTGTGTGTGTGTGTGTGTGTGTGTGTGTGTGTGTGTGTGTGTGTGTGTGTGTGTGTGTGTGTGTGTGTGTGTGTGTGTGTGTGTACTTTTTCCTCTTAGCACTGCCAGACCAAGAAATGTATGGATTTTTAGGCAAAGATTAGCAGGGAATTTCAACACAAAAGTTCACATGATTTCCTGTATGTCCCAGGGTCCTTCTTTTTAACCTTGTTAGTGTATATTTCTGCCTCTTGTTGCCAGTTTTCTGTAGCACAGGAAATAATGTTTTAGCAATGTAAATAAAGCCACTAATATGCCTGGAATCACAGTGACGCATAGATCAGATGTTTTTCCTTAATGCAGTTTTCTTCCGAACTAGTGGAGGCTGTGTATTTGTTTCTTGTATCTATCTGTATGTAAAGTACTAAATATTAAGTTTAGGTTTATGCATTCATTATTTTTTATTAATTTATTTATATGGAATTTAATAAATTTATTTACTTATAATTTATAATTTATTTATATGGAATTTATTTATACTACCACGTGACCCACACTTGTTTGAATTTTTTACAATAAGATCAGCTTATAAAATCTGGTCAATTATATTTGAACCATTTTATATGTCCATATCTAAGATGTAGTTTGTATTGAAGTTAATCAGATCAAAATTAATGTGTTTTTGTGTTTATTTGTTTTGTGGCATGTACATGAAAGTCATCATTTATAAAAATTCAGATTGTCATTACTCTGATAATGGATTTAAAAATATGCCTTTTTTAAAACTGGACAGTTTTTTTTTTTATGTCAAGACACAAATGTGAACCATCAAAGGCAGACAAATCTAATCAATGAGGCATGTAAATTGAATGCAAACTATTTGTGAAATTGCATTCAGGAAAGGAATGCCAAGAATACTAAGTTCCATAGGGAAGTACTGAGAATTTAGACTTTTTGCACATAAAAAAAAAAAAAAAACTTAAAAAAAAAAATCTCTGATCTTTGTTCTTGTCCTCCACAAGCCGCCTGCCTCCTTCTGGTAATCCTGTGAATAGTCTTGTGTCTGGAATAAATGCGTGGTCTCATGCCCTGCACTTGACCCTGTAAAGTTTGTTGGACAACAGTGCCAGAATTCTGTCACTGATGTCCTGATAAGGCTTAAATACAATGAAGAAATTGTGTAAGAAAGTACGCAAAAGACATACTTACTAGTCTGGTACTTAATAACAGCTTAAATCAGAAAATAGCAATCCAGTTAATACATTGATTTAAACATTGATTAAAAGTTGAAACACTTATCTTACTGTGTCCTTTGGAACTAGTGCTATGAGAAGTGAGATATGTGATGAGAGAGATAGAGTTTTCAAAGTACATACAGATAGGTGACAAATTGAAGAAAAAACAAAGGCTGTATTATACTATGTTGTTCTCTGTATGATGAATTATTTCTGTGTGGATCTTATTTCTCTCAGGGCTCACTGAATGGTATAATAAATAGAAAGGTAATGTACAGTAACTCATGCATATCTTGTAGTGACTGGATCTCAAACAAGAGGAACATCTGTAATAGATTTTGTTTTTGAGTGACGTGTTAAACACTGCTCTCCCACACTATCATAAAAACACAAATTGCGAGGACAACCTTTGGAAGACTGATGCTCATGACTACAGTACTGTGAGCTGTTTTTTTTCTTTTCTTTTTGAGTTTGTGGTGGCTTCTTTATATCAGTTTTTTATTTTTATTTTTTATTTGTCACACTTGTATATGTAGTTGTGTTATAATACACATGTCTAGAGGAAAGAAATAAAAGACTAACATATGTTTTAAATTATGCAGATTGTATAAATTGAGTAGGTATTACGTGTAATGTTAATGGCAGTGATAATCACATGCAGGTGCTCTGGTTTGGGAATGAGGCGTGTCTGTAAGTCATAAAAAGCAGAAGTGGCAATAAATATTTAACAATAATTAGATGTGTGCCATTAGCCAAACACATGCGAAGACAAACAACATGAAAGAAGTGATGGTTATATGAAACAGGATGACTAAAGCAAACACAACGCATCCCATGGTGCATCAGTAAGGTACATAAACTAATTGCAACAGTGGACCAAGTATGTTAAACACTATTGTTTACTCCAAAATATATACACAGGAAGTTCATTAGCTTGCTGACTGAAATGTCCCAGAGTACCTCAGTGACCCGCTGTGCTCAAATCAAGACATACAACCAAACTAGGGGAGTAATATATAATAACTTCTGGACAGGGCTGGGAAAATAAACATGGAATATTTGTACCAGGCCAGTTCTCTAAAACTCTAAAACTCAATTATGTTTGAAGATCCAAATCCAAAAGCCATATATCACAGTCAACAATTTAGCCTTTGAACAAAACACTTACTGTTTCTCTAAACATTATTTAGGACGGTAATATTTAAATGTTTGGAAATATGTGTAATTAAAACGTCAATTGAAAAAACACGCCAGTAGATGTCTCTATTTCTCAAAACGATTTTGTTTCCTGAAACGGATATGGACCATCCTGCGATCCGTAGCTGTAATGATGACGCACTGACATGGCGGAGCAACTAGATGCTAGGTTAGAGCAGAGAGGTACCTGAGCTGTCTGGCAAACTTTCTTTCTTTCTTTTTATTTCTTTACATTAGCTTAGTCTGATGTTTGACTTAAAATAATGACGTATATTTTCAACTAGAGATCTGTCAGCCTAGAGACAGTTCACTCGGAGTGTTTTGTTGCTTTAGAATCGTAATGTTGTGGGTTAATCTCAAACCCGCCCGTAAACCCTACTCCCCAAGAGCCAGTAATATTAGATCCTGCACCCTATGTAGTGCACTTCGGCGTTTATAGGCAGCCGGTTAGGAATTCGACCTTAGACTGAGCCGTACAAAAGTCCAAAGCCTGTATTTCCTGTACGTGTACTTCTACACTTCCAGACAGCTCACACGCAGTAGTCAGCCACACAAGGCCATGTTTGTTTCGGCTTTCTGTGGAGTTTTGTGCGGTGTTTTTCTGGCTGTAATGTTTTTGCGTTTAATCTATGTGTTGCTGTCTGGAGCAGAATGTAAACCTGCCACAAAGGGCTCTGTGTGTGTTCTTATTGTAGCCGGGTCAGGTAAGATGTACAGCTTAATTGTGATCTGAATTATACAACACTAGTGCTGGAAATCATTTAAAAACCATCTATCTATACCCTGATCAGCCATAACCTTATGACAAACTGTCTAATACTGAGTAGGCCCTGAGTGCCACCATCACAGTAATGACTTATGTGGTCTGACACCTTTGTATCAGAACCAGCATTAACCCTTCCATCAGGCTGATCTACAGTAGCGCTTCTATTGGATCGGACTACACGGGCCAGTCTTCACTCCCCATGTGAATCAGTGGCCAACCATGACCCTGTCACCAGTTTACCGGTTTTCTTTTCTTGGATCCAGGAACATCCCACAAGAGCTGCAGTTTTGGAGTTGTTCTGATCCAGTCATCTAGCCTTACAATTTCCCCCCTCTCACAGTAGTTACAATATCAATAACTCGTTACAGTGGCAGGTGCAAGTGGGTTTTCCTGAAGTTGAGGTGTTGGAAGCAGAAGAAAAATGGGATTTTTTTCAAATCCTTGTAAAAACCTAAGGATTTGAGGGACTTTAACAAGAGCCTAATTGTGATGGATTAAGAACTGAGTCAGAGCAACTCCACAGCTGCAGCTCTTGTGGGATGTTCCTGCTCTTCAGTGGTCAGTAAAGTGATCTAAGAAAGGAAAACCAATGAACTAGCGACAGGGTCCTGGGTGGCCAAGGCTTACTGATGCATATGGGGACCGAAGACTGGCCTGTGTAGTCCGATCCAATAGAAGCGCTGGTGTAGATCCGAATGCTGAAAAGGTTAAAGCTGGTTGTGATAGAAATGCATCACTGCTATGGTGGCAAAAGGTGGGGACCTACTAGATAATGCAATGGATGATCGGCGTATGTGCATCATTCACAGGTGGACACACGACAGAGATCATTCGTCTGCTGGGGAGTTTGTCCCAGTCTTACACCCCACGCCATTATGTGATAGCAGACACTGATAAGATGAGTGAAGAAAAGATTCGCACATTTGAGGCATCAAAAGAGAAAAACGACACTCAAGCACAGGTAACGTGGGTGTTTTTTTATCTTCTTTGTTTTTTTATCCCGTACTTTTTCTCACTTCTTAACTCCTCCTTCATTGTCCAGAGGGTGGAGCTCTACTACCCTACTTGTACTACTACTCTAAAGACTCTTCACAACACTTTAAAAAACACTTATGTTGAGGTTTTAGCTTAAAGATGGTTCGAATTCTCACCTGACCTCCCCTCATCACCTCACTTCAAAGTTTTCAAAGCATGGTAACTGAACTCTCAGATATCGCAAACATTATTTTACCTACTGTTTATTTAAGAAAGTTAATTGATACAGTAAAAATGAAAATGATTATTTTAGGAGTTTTTGAGTTTTGGTGCCACAAGCGCATATCATCACAACAAAAAACTGTTCTGCAACATTTCCTCACTTTAGGCACCTCCTACCTCCTTTCGCATTGATTCAGTTGATTTTATTAAAAAAATGCATGAATACATAAAGATGGCAGACTATGGCTTGATTTCTGGATCAAGCAGGTAATTTTGGGAAGCACTCATAGAGCCTGCACGTCTCTGAATGACCAGCAGATGGAATCATCTTTCTTTTCTGTAATGCTTCTCAGTTTGGAATGCAAGATTACTTTGCTCAGAGATTTGGATATGTACCAGCCCATAATAATAGACCTGTCCATTATAGTTGTTTTATTATTTTATTTTACAGTGTATCATGTGATTTCTATCTTTTTTTTTTTTGCCCAGTTCACCATTCACCAGATCCCACGCAGTCGAGAAGTTCGTCAGTCATGGAGTTCCTCTGTGCTCAGTACTCTGTACGCTCAGCTGTACTCCCTTCCTCTGGTCTTCAGACTCAGACCTGATATGGTACGTGTCCCCCGCATTACCAACAGATCCCACAGCCTCAGTAACTTTCCACTGCGTTTCTTTCGTCAGCTCGGCTAATTGCTGCTTGAGGCTTCAGCCCTCTTTTGAGGAAGAAAGTGGATGAAAGCGTCGTTTCTGATCTTTCTGTTTTTTGCTGATGAGGAGAAGTAGCTCAGTGTGAATTTTTTATTGCGCTACTAATAAACAATATGTCTAATGTTGAGTTATATATTGTATAAATTAAGCTCGCATTAACAGACTTTTTAATCCAAAGTCCTAGCTTTATTCAGTGCAGATTTATAGATCTGTGATACCCTAGGCAAGAATTTGAAGAAGAAGAAAAAAGGCCCACATTATGAACACTCCTACATAGTTGTGTACATGTACTCAGCAAGCTAGACTCACAAAGCTCCTTTTTCTCACAGGGATTAATATATGAGAAACAGAGGTAGTGGCCAAAATGCACAGCCAGTGTCATTATGTAGTAGGCACCGTGCTATGCATACTGTAGTCAGGTGATTGTCAACAGGTTGAAGTAGAAAAAGATGCCACATCAAAGGTTTGTTGAAATCAAACCATCACAATTGTGTCCTTTGGACATTCCATTCCAAATTTTGCCTGCTTTACTTTTATAATATCGTCCATTCTTCTGCGAAGGCTTTTCATTTTGGAGCATAGTTACTGGTTATTCCCCTATTCAACCACATGAACATTAGTGAGATCATCCACTGATTGGTGATTGCAGTTTATCTCAAAGGTGTTCAGTAGGGTTGAGGTCAGGGCTCCATACAGGCCACTCCAACCCGCAGGAGTCAAGTTTCATGGAGGTCACTTTATGATTTAAAAAGTTTGATTAAAGGGGAATTCTTAATGTTGATGCATATGAAGACATTCTATACAAATATGTGAATCCAAATTTGTAGTAACAGTTAAAAAAAAAAAAAAAACGCTGAAAATGTCCGTGTGATGGGCAGATGTTTGCATATTTCTGAACGTATTGTGTTTTTTTTCTGTAATTATACATGAATAGATTTTATATTATTTAGTTAGCATGAGCATGTATATTTGTTAATGATAAACTGAAACCCTAGAAAACTGATGCTGTGGTTGGCCTTGCAGTGTTCTAGAAGTTCTAGGAAGGTGCTTGTATTACTGTACTTCTCAGCATGAACCAGCAATTTAAGGAACATCTTTTAAGTGTTTTCACCACTAGATGTCATAATCCTCTTCTGCTTGGTGTGCGTGTCTATTATACCCACTGTAGCCTTGATTCGTGACATTGTTTAAAATATGGCAGAAATGATAGCCTTGTTAATTACGTCGCCTATGAGAGAAACAGTATGATTTAAAGGATGAGAAGCTGCAATCGTGAGTAAATTACTTTAAGCATGCATTATATAATGACGTTAATTGAGTTAATCAGGAAAACTTATGAAGTTTGTGACCTGAGAATGATTGAGGGAATGGTCGAGCATATTTTAAAAGAAAAAGACTTCTGTAACTGTCGTTTATTTGGGTTTCATTTTACTGGCCACCAAAAGGTGATGTAGTCTTTAATTAAAGAAAATGAAAGGCGTCTCAAATCTTCCACATTTTATAGCATGTCTGCTTTTTTTTCTCTTCTCACAGAGCAAAACATTTAGAAAAGGTGCAGTTCCACAGACGGATTGTCCGCATTTGCTTCAATCATAGTGGACTTTGAAGCCTCGTAAGAAAGGCTAGTTAAAATTTTCCAATGGTTTCAGGCCTACTTGTTAACGTCAGATGGCATTCTTTGTTCAGTAAAAGCCGCAATGCTATTTTGAGGTTGGGCTTTCCATGTGCAAGCTCTGTAAACTTTAACTGAGTTAATTGTGCCTGCTGGCTTCTGATAAGGCAATCATATCAAGAAATATCTGGAGTACAGAGAACCAAAACATCTGGCAATCCTCAGCCTGTCTCCAAGTGAGTCAAAAGTGTAAAGAAAAGTGTACAGGAACAGGAAGATAAACAGACTGAGGAGAATGGAGGCGGGGGAGCTGACACAGGCCAACTGACACAGGCCTCGTTTTCTCCTCTTCCTGCAGTCGGGAGCAGGAGTCTTGATCTCGGGCTGTGGCAGGGCCTGACTGGCTCCTCAGCTCCAGCTGTGAAACAGACAGAGAAGAGAAAGGAGGAGCGTTACAGCATTGGGTTTCTGTACTGCCTGGGAAAGAATAGGTCATGATTAAGCTGGATAGAGATAGATAGAAGAGGGAGAGGGAGAGGGAGACCTCAGCATGGGAAATGAGGAGTCTGACATGTTAAAGGAAGCAGTACTATGGTTTCTCTAATCTGTAATTAGAGGCGCTTTTTTATTCCTAATCATCTTTTTCCACTTTTACTTTCTGTGAATTGCATTCAGGATGGGTGGGAGAGCAATGTCTGTATATGTGTGTGTATATATACACACACACACACACACACACACATATGTGTGTGTATATATATGAGAGAGATAGAGTTGCTGTTTCAATACATGATCAGGAATGCAATAGCATTTAAATCATATCCTATTATCTTCATATTTTAGGTTTCTGTCCCCCCTTTACTGCTGCGAGTCATTGTTTAAAGTGTTGTAATTTAGGGCTGGTGACGTCTGACGCACAGGTCAGTACTATGTGCACGCATTCCTTAGCATGACTTAAATCTCCTCCCTTGTTTGTTTTTACCAAACTTGAGCATGTGTGTGAGCGGGAGGCAGCCATGGGGGCTGCATTCTCGGGAGGCATCACAGGGAACTAGGGGGTCAGTCCAGGTAGGCGGGGAGAGATTAGGAGGTTGTCTTAAAGCTCCTTTTCCCATAAAAGGACATGTATGAATCACAGCTCCCCCTCAGCACAACCCACCACCTCCAGATGTGTCAGCACAATCCAAGAGCCTGACGGCGTCTGAACAGACTAAATGTAAAGCAGTCTGTCTGAAGTCATTGGAGGCTGGTTCATTCTAAGTTTAGAGCCATTGAGAAAAATCTTTATTTAACAGTTGTTCATGAAGCCAATAACAATGTGTCATGGGAATCTATACTGTAAATTGCTCGGTTTACTTTAAGGCAGGATGCTCAGTTTCCATGATTGAACTCGAATTCTGCCTGGTTCACATCATCACTTTGGTGAACGTCATGATCTAACATTTTTATTTTTAACTTATTCTTATATGCTGAAGCAGGTTCAGGCCTCTTAGTTGAAGGAAATCTAAGAAAAAATGCATCCTACACAGTTTTGAGCTTTGTGGCAACAGTTTTGAGAAGACCCACATGTGTGTAACGGTTTTGTGCCCACTTATGTGTGATGGTCATGTGTTCACATCCTTTTTTTTAATTTGTTGATCCCCACACTGGGATACACATTTTTTAAGATTTGGAGACAATTAACCAGAACCCAAATGATTCTGAATCTTTGTTTGGGCACCAGTGTCGATTTAAACCATAGTTCCAGCACTGTGAGATGTGAACCCATGCACAGTATGCAGTGGCGCTTTCATTGCTTTAAGCCTGGTGTGAATTCTACTGCAAGATATTGAGTAGTAGGTACTACTGTCCATCTCGATACTATTGTTATTACATGCAGGATGAATGAAGCATGGCAGCTGACCCCTAAGGGACAGAGGTCGCTCAGTGGTTAAGGCATTGGACTGCAGTTCAGAAGGTCCCAGGTTCAAACCCCACAACCACCTAACCCTAAGTTACCATTGTTGGGCCCTTGACCAAGACCCATAACCCTCAACTGCTCAGATGTATAATGAGATAAAAAATGTACGTTGCTCCGGATAAGGGCATCTGCCAAAATGCCTAGATGTAGATGTACATTTGGCACATGGGTCTTAGCTTTGGACTGCAGAGATTCAGAATTGAGGGCTGTGAAAATCAACGAAACTCTCGTCACTCGTTTGTCACCATCCTATCACTACAAATGGTGTCAATGTAGTCATTTGTGTCATTTTGTTATATGTAAGATTACATCAGAAGTGAGGTGCAAGAGAGCCCTTGCATATTTTCACTGGTGTCTGACATGATGAAGTCTCTCACATGCAGAAAGTAGGAAAAATAAATTTTCTACATTCCATCTGTTCTTTTTGAGAAGGACAACTTTTCCTTGTGTGGAAAATCTGGGCTTTAGAAGAAGAGGGGGTTTATCCAGTTCATATGTTTTCCAAAAACAAATGACAGTGGCTGGAGAGCTGCATGGTGAGTGGTCCAGCTTTGTGGCGTTCTAGTGTGGCTGCTTTCTGCTGAGCTCCTCTTTTCAGGGGTCCTTTTTTTTTTTTTTTTTTTTTTAAACCATCCAGCCCTGTGCCTCAGCACCATATGTTTTATTTTAACCTTATTAGGAAATTGCTGGAGAATGGAATGGAGTTGCATGTTGATTGTTTTAAAGAAGATTCCTATGTGGAATTTGATATTTTCTTCCATTCCTTCCCCATGATGCTTGGAATGACTGAAGGATTCCCTTTTCAGATTTTTAAAAATGGTGCTTGAATACGAAGATCTTCATTTAAAAAAAAAAAAAAAAAATTAACCTGCATGTAGACATGATAAATTTTCAAACAGTGATTCTTGTGTTCTGCGAATTGTACATATCAAGCGAACTGAAATGACACACGACACAGAATTGTACAGAAGAAAGAGAGAATTAGGGTAAAATATAGTACAGCATATAGAAGTGTATGGATGTGTACTTGGCTGTGGCTTTGAAACAGAGCAGACTCTTAGTATTATTGGGATTTGAACACTCCATATGCAGAATGGCGACAAAGGAAAAATCAGCATATAATCTCTTATCTTAGATGATGGACCACCTTGAGCTGCCCAAAACCGCCTCACTGTGCCTTCATATACTGTAGATTCTGGACGGACTGAGTATTCACTTAATAGATGTTTTGATGATTGTGTGAAGATTTCACCTGCTGAAAGTGAGCTAAATGCTTCCAACAGGGTTTTTTTTTTTTTTTTTTTTTTTTTTTTGTGGTCACCCATCTGTATGTCAAGTCTTCCCACTATATGATTATTATGATCTTTTCTGTTTCTGTCTGACATTCATGAGATGTCAGTCTAGTAGCTGTCTGGGAATTCCTATTCCTCATCCTGTGTACTGATAGTATTGACATTTTTATAGCTGTCCCAGCTGCTGTGTAACAAGGTGTGTGCTGACTCATATCCCCTTCAGACTGAGAGGGCAGGTGAGAATACCGATTCACACTTTCACCTGGTGTCATTCACTACGCAATGTAGTGTCTCGCAGCTCTTGTAGGACATTCTGACTTCATCAGAGTGTTGTCAGATTCATCATGAGCCTTGTTATCTGTGGGAGAACTCGTAGCTAGGTACTGAGTCATTGATACTGATGCTGAAAGCAGATAAAGTGTATATGCAAGGTCAGGGGTGTGTACCGACATGTCTTAGCATTGATAAGTGGGAAACAATTCAACTTTTAGGTTCAGCTTAAATGCAGTTCTTCAGAAATCTGACAGCTGCAATTGCTCTGAATACTTTGGGAAAGTCTGGTTTTTATGAGATTGTACATGTAATATGAAAAAAAAAAGTTGTCTGGTCCATTCTAGGTGCTTTTCTGTCTATCGGTCTGGCTGACTGTCTACTGCATGAGACATGGTGTAGAACATTTCTGAGGAATTTTCAGCATTGGTTTATGAATATATTGTGCAGCAGAAAGTTTTTTCTTTCTTTTTTTTTTCCCATCTCTACTTCTCCTCCCTGATACTGTAGACATGCACCAGCCTGATCCACTTCGGTAGTTATCTAATGCAGCAAGTGGCACATATTTTCCAGGACGATGTCATATAAAACGTGGTGCTAGCACAGAGGTGTTAGTGTGTTGTACTTCTAACCCTTTATTCTTTATTTGTGTTTGTCTGTAAGTGCCAAGGATTTTTTTTGGCAACACTTTATCGGAAAACTGCAGAAAAATCAAGTTGAAGCTGCCTGTGAAGGAAAAAGTACTCTTTCATAAAAATGATAGGTTTACTTTTACTTTACAACGACTTTTTCTTTCAAATTCATGGCCTGTCATTCGTTATGTATTAAAGGGGGCGGCGGGGGGGGGACGGACGGCGTTATGTCCATCAGCATCGTGTTGGCAAGAGACTTATTATAACGTGTCTGGTACCCGCAGCAAATGGTCAGCACACAAGCCAAAGCATATTTAGAGCTGAAGTCAGCTTCTCACTGTTGGGTGACTATTTCCAAAGGTGCATGAAGTGCAAATACTTCTGTCCTTCATATAATGTATAATTTCATATAATATTATATTAATATCATAATAACTCCATATAATATTAATTTATTATTATTATTGAATCCTCACTGATTTGTTTCAATTTGCTGGTTTCATGTTGCTCGTTGCATTCTGGCTAGATGATTCTTTACCTAATGTGTACCCAGCTCATTGCTTTCTATTCTGTGTGTTGATGGATTCTCCAGATCCCATGGCTTCTTTCCACTGCAGTCTGACCGCCTTCCTGTGCTACTCCTTTTCTCCAGTCTAACATCTCTCATATTTCAACTTTCAGGTTTCACCTACGTACCCATGAATTGACCAGTTTAGAAGTTTTGATGTAATTGTAGATGCTTGCAGATCGAATCTAAGGCTTTCCTGTCTGAATACAGGTATATACACTACCAGTCAAAAGTTTGGACACACCTTCTAACTCTATTGTCTTTCTTGATTTTTCTTTCTTTCTACACTGTTAAACAATGCCGAAGGCATTCAAGATATGCAATGATCTCCTTAAAAGATGATTTTGAGATGTCTGCTACTTATGCAGATTTTTGAGGTTGGTAACTTTAAATGCACTTCTCCTCTGCAGCAGAGGTACAGTTTGCTTTGAAGTCCAAACTTTTTACTGGTACTTTGTGCTCATATGCAGGTATAAATGTGTGTATGTGTGTTTTTCAGGTGCTGTGTAATGGACCCGGGACATGCATACCTCTGTGTGCAGCTGGATTGCTCTTGGGGATCCTGGGGCTCAAGAGGGTCTTGCTTGTGTATGTGGAGAGTATTTGCCGTGTGGAGAGCCTCTCCCTGTCTGGAAAGATCCTTTACCGTTTTGCTGACTACTTCTTTGTGCAGTGGAAGCCTCTGCAAACCAAATATCCCAAATCAATTTACATTGGGAGGATAGTATAAACGGAAATGTGACTTGACAGAACTTTATTGTACAGTGACCTCGATTGGGTCATATTTAAGAACTTTCCAACTGTATGTGATGCGTTCCATATTACCTGTCTGGTTAATTACTGACACTGTTACTGGAATGTAGTGTCTTAGGTTACGGCGAACTGTGAAGAAATGACATGTGCTATGATTTATGCAGTGGGTGTCCTTATGCCCTTGTGGTTGCTTAGGTGTAACTAAAAATCCTGCTACATTAGAGGCCCTGTATTCAATCCCCCCCCCTTTTTTTTTAAATAAATGAACCAGAGGCCAAACTTGATGTACAGAAGACTGGCTGCTGAAAAGTGCTGTCATGAAAAACACAATCCCTCCAGCCAAACCAAACACCGCACCATGTCAGTGTCTACATATGAAAACAGCGACATTTAATGTTGTTCTGTTAAAGGTTCTACCGCATACTTGACCTTTTTAGACTTTTTTTATAACTGAACTCCTTATGAGTACTGTAGTGTTTTCCTGTGCTTTGGTGCTCACTGCTCAGTCTAAAAACCTTGGTCATATTGTAAAATTTCCTATCGTTACTGCTACTAATGCCATAGACTCTGCTGTGGGCCAAAGGAAGTAGCATGAATAATTGGTGCAGTTTTTAAAATTAATAAAAAATATGAATAAAAAAAACCCCAATGTTTTCAGTTTTAGCTCTAATCTCACAACACTATGTGAAGTGTTATGAATATTCTGTGCTGAATCCAGTTCAATCTGCATAAGAGCCAGAGTCTGTAAAATGAATACAGTAAATATAAGGTGTATTTGAATAGTGTGTTCTTGCTGTTTTGAGAGCACCAATAAAATACTGAATGATCAACATATTATTTAAAACTGTACTTGTGTGTTAATGGTTGGATAATGTGTCTGCCTTAAGGATTACTGTGAACATGACAGGGATGCTCATGAGCAGCAACATTTTAAAATGTCACAGTTGAACTGTGTGGCTTTTCAGAGATCAGACATACACACCTTAGAATTGGTTACGTAAGCCAACATAGTTTTCAACAATGTTGTCAGATCATCTGAAAGCAGATATGAAAAGTTCTCCACACATTTAAGATAATGTTGAAGGTAACTTGTGTAAAATGCACGAAAGTGATGTTCCTTGAGTGCTGTCTCGTTTACTGACCCTACAGCAGGGCGGCTGTGATTACTGGCAGCTAACTGCAGTGATTAAGTCAATCACAGCTGGATGAGTAGGCTGATAGTGATGTGGAAGAGCTCCAACGGCTACAACAGTGATCCAGCTTTGCTAGATTGTAGGGGATTCTATGGGATAATTCTATGCAGTGAGTCTCCTTATGTCCTATAACTCTATGCATTATTTTGCGAGTATCATCACCTAAGACTTTTATTTTGTGTACTGTGACTTGGGGAATGTGGGTTAATGTTTCAACATCGTCATTAATTTCTTATGGCTCAGGAAAGTAGCATATTATTTCTATGGTAAAGCTGTTCATCAGTGTTTTTTAAAATTTTTTTAAGGGCATTTTTCTAGAATTTTATTTCACTTTTGATATAATGTACGGTATGTCTGTAATTGATGTGAATCAAAAGCAGTCATGTACATTTTAATCAATCCTCTTTTTTTCTCCTTATCTTCACTTATCTTCAGATATCTTAACTTTAAATGGTATAATTTTTTCACATTGCTGTGAATGTGGGGTTGTTGCATTTCTGATTGACTTCTGGTTTATTTTCTTAATCTTCGTATAAGCAGCAAGGTTTAAAAATTTGTCTAATAGCTAATAGTTTACAGCTCTAGTCATCTTATTGTTGCTTTGCCTTCCTAACAATGTTCACAGCCTTTTGTTAGTTTCATAATGTAATGATTAATAAAAATATTGTATGTGTGTGAAACCTCATTTGTTCAACCCCCCACGCACCCCCCCCCTCCTCCTCAAGTATTACACTTGATATGACAAATGTGGGAAAATGCTATTCTTGAAAAAAATTTTTAATGAAAAGTAAATAGTTTTAGTGGTCTGAGTGGAAACATTAAATAATTACGTAGAACATGCAATCTAATAAATCATACATCATTTTTGCAAATGCTTCCAAAGGATCCCAATAACCCTGCCACGTATTGTCAGTGTGTTGGTCTGTATGCGAACAGAAGGTTTGTATGTTAAACAAACTATGGGTTTCTGACAGTGTTAAATGGGTTGCTTGCTAAAAAGCCTTTCTGTGGTTGGCGCTGTCTCCTTGCACCTCCAGGGGCGAGGGTTTGATTTTTGCTTTGAGTCTGTGTGTGGAGTTTGCATGTTCTCCCAGTGGGTTTCCTCTGGGTGCCCCGGGTTCGTCCCACAGTCCCAAACATGCAGATTGGGCTTATTGATGTTCCCAAATTACGGATTGCCACCTTGTCCAGAGTCTACTCCGCCTTGTGCACAAAGTTTCCTGGGATACACTCCAGGCCCCCATGACCCTGTACAGGATAAACAGAATAGAAGATGAATGAATATCATATACAGATCTTCAACAACTACATGAGGTGAAAAAGAAACTAAGTTCGAGTTTCTTCACGAGACACATTTTATATAACACAAGTATAAATAAAGTATGTATAATAAGGCTGGCCCTCTCAGTAGTCAGTAAATGCTGCCAGCAGCACAGCTGTGATGAGTGGGCGTGGTTACGTATTTAAATTGATCACCTGTGATTGGCTGAATGAAATCCGTCAGCCGTCTGGCGACAAAAAAAAAAAAAAAACCCAACAGACCCGAGCTACCGGAGCGAGAATTTTCCGAGTGAGCTCAGTAACACCGCTGTCGTCCCGAAAAGAGGCTGAACTCAGGCGGAGTTTCTGACTTTCTGACTTTTGCGGCAGCGGATCTCTGCATTACATCTCGGCTTTGACTTGAAATCAAGTGAAACACACGAGCTTGTACTTTTAGTTTTTATTTTTCCTCCAGGTTTCTGTGACACAAAGACATTTTCAAGCAGGGAAACATGGCTCAGTTCAACAAGGGACCAGCCTACGGATTATCTGCAGAAGTTAAAAGCAAGGTAGGCCTAAACCGACTTTCCTTCTCATAGAAAGAGAAACTCAAAGATGCTGAAAGATCAGAAGAAGAAGAAATAACTGTAGTGTGATGGTTGTGCTGTGTAGTGGACCTGAAGCTGAGCATCAGTCTGTTAGTAGGAGAGGGTTTTTATTTAATTATTTATTTTTTATTTTTAAACACCATAGTGGAAATAACTGAATTAATAATCATATTGTTTTTTTTTTTTTTTTTGGAAAAGCATCCAAAAGTAACCTAATGATACATTGTCTAATTCAAGCAGCCTACATTTGATCTCTTTTATTTTACATCTCATTTGTCTATTATCCGCTTTACACAGCAGTAAAAGTTATTACCGGCTACTAAAGTTGAACTCGTCGATCATGGAGTTTTACAGAAACATCCAGCTGGTTATGTAAACAGGTTTTTGCTGACTTAATAACGCCGCACGGAGCCGCTAGTTTAGCTCTTCTCAGAACATGTGGTTTATTTGAAATGCAGATATACCGAAGAATGCGCGCGCATATCTAAGCGCCTGTACGTCCAGGTTTATCCGTTAAAATGTGTGCGATTGTCCATGCGGATGAATGAGAGCAGACGTAAAGCCAAGTCCATTGTATGCTATTGTCCGCCTGAGTGGGCGGGGCCTGTCCCTCCTCTTCCTCCCCCTCCATAATCACTGGACGTGTTACAACTCCAGCTCCCATTCATTACTCACTCTTCACTTTCTTCATCGCCTAGGCTTCATCATGCGGCTAATTCGACGTCTTTTCACTTTTGTGACCAGGATGTGAATACTGTAAGAGTTTTAGACTTAATGAAGTTTGCACAGGATCCGTGATTTCACACCAAACAGGATGGGAAAATTGCCAGGTGTTTAAGCAGGCAGGATGTTGAATGAGACAGCGGAAATGCCTCACAAATTCTTTCGTGGATGACGTCACCATTTACCAAAGGGCTTTGGGGAGCAAATGGGTTGTAGGTTATATACCACTATATTCTATAGAGGTCTTTAAATGTATTATTCTACTAGCTTTGTGAGACTTTCTAAAGATTGTGAACATTTCCTGAGAAGTCACTGTTCTGGTAGATTAATGGAGGAAATAATAATGTTGAAGAACAGGTAATCTACACATTTCTGGAATGTATACTAGAATGCACTAGGATTACTCAGGCGTTGTTGTTAATAATAATAATAACAACAACAACAACAACAACAACAATATGATCATTTTTATGACACTTTTGAGGAAGGATGTTTTTAACAACAAAACAAATATATAGTCAAATATATATATATGTGTTGGATTAAATTCAGAATGAACCCCGGATGACTGGAAAAGTTTAAATAACAGTTAGCCTGACCGTGTATAATCTGGAAAGTTTCTCTACAGATACAGAAGCTGTTTAAGCCTTTGCTCCACTATGAGCCTTCCAGGGTCTGTCTGAACCACATGGTTCAGATGCATTTCTGCTGCAAAGCCTTTACATACTTAATAACGAACAGAAATGTATCGTCTTTCTTCAGTACATTTGGTTTTCAGCACCATTATATCAGTTATTCCACCAGTTATTTATTTCTTGGAAAGGAAAAATTCAAAAGAAAACCCAATAATTATGTATTTATTTGCATAATATTTTCCAATCTGTACACTACAGTTTTACTATGATCACTTCTTTATTTAGTGTTTTAGAATAGATTTGTCATTTTTAACATGCATCAACTGCACAAATCAAGACGACTTCGAGATAGTGTAGGATAAATGTTACACAGTGTTGTGGTTCACTTTATTAGATTGCATCTTCGACATTTAAGGAAAAGTCAGGTGGGTAACAAGGTTTCAGTAGCCAAAAGGGATAGTCGAATTTTGTTCCAGGCTGTTCGCTAGGGGTCAGATTCTCGCTGGTCCTGTTTCCCCTGTTCAACAGCTTGCATTCTTGAAAACCGAGTATGTTACTGTTTGTTGGCTCTTTATGAATCAACTAGACGGTCATTCAGTATTGGAATCTTTCTTTCGTTTATCGAATCGTTTATTTATTCAAGTCTAGTACAGTTATGTTTGATAACTGTCACTTTAATTCCATAATTTCATATATGAGCTAAATAAATAAATGAAAAATTAAGTTTTCTGTATACTCATCATTCATCCCTGGTTACACAGTATTACAGTATTATTGCCTATACAGCATGGGCTAGTCATCAGTTTACACAACCAGCATGTAGCAGTTTAAGAAATGTAGATGTTAATACTTTGTTTAATCAGTCGCCATTTATCATAATAATTGGTTTAAGTCAGACATTTCAATGGGATGCTATCCATTGTCTAGGATGTTTTAGAGCAGGAGTGGAATTTTAGTCCTTTAGTCTATCTGGCCATGCAATCAGTTCTACGAGATGCAATGTTATTCCAAAAATAGTACTGTACATTCTGAGTATCGGTATTTAGTTGATACTGGTGGCAAGTCAGATCAGATTTACCAGTCCAGTCATCTGTCATATTATTCTGTAAATATGAGTGGCATGTCTTGTGTGTAAACACAGGGCCTGAATACTAAGTATATCATCATTCTTCTAATGTTGCTCATAACTCATTAGATGAGGGTAGTTACAGGTCAGTACTGGGTATCAGGTTTGAAGCACTCACTGTGTCTGACTGTGGAATATTCATATAGAATGCCAGACCTGCTCACTTTTTAGAGCTGAACATCGGTGTGTTCATCATTGTGTAAGGAATGAAGATCAAGATGGAATTGAGTGAGTTGAAGAAAAACCTGGGAGTGGTATTTGGTGTAACCAAATCCAGGTTAAGTTTGTGTCTCTGGGGCCGTTTCCCCACAATGCTACATTCCAGAGAGAGGCTTAATGTAACCAATGACTGCTCATGTGGATAGAGAGACTGTGCGGTCTGACAACTTGCTGCATTCCCTGCAGTATGCTGACCAGGAAAATTTTTTCCTGGATTAGTTCAGGCTGTGTAAAAAAGCTGCAGCTGTTAACCCTCTGTTGCCATTTTGGGTAAGACAGGAAAGTCCATTTCCTGAGGCCATTGTTGTCCTGGTTTTGTATTCCACATCCTTGGCAAAAGATTTAAAATGAAAAACCTTTGACAAAATTAATTAAATAGCTTTTTTATGATGCTTTTAATACATTAATTTACTAAAGGCTTGATGGTTCATCCACTTTTAAACCCCCCCCCCAGCATTTGCCTCTATAGTATAAAACTTTTTATGTAGTGTACTTTACTGCTTGTATAATATTTAGGGAAATTCATTTAACTTTCTGTGAAAAAGATCTGATTGCTGTAGCTTGTGAATTTTTGATTTTGCAGGACCTATTGTATTTGAAGAATTCATAATACTGACTGAAGAGAATGGTGTCTGTGTGTTTGCTGTACATTCGGTCTGTTTTGCCTCATCATTCAGAAGTTCTTAGAAGTGTAATTAGAAAGGCTGGGCCGACATGTACGTCTAAAAAGAGAAGCTAAAATGTTTCCTTATGTTGCCCGAGTTCCATATGGATGACTATTGAATGGGCAAGTAGAATCTCAGTATATTAGTTTTATGTTTTCACCCTATACTTGTACCTGATTCAGTTGAAATTTTGTGAACTATGCTAATGATACCATGATAGCTGTGAGACTTGGCCATCTAGTCATTACATGCAGAAGGCCCTGTTGCCTGCTCTCAGGGAGTGACTATAGTGCATTCTTCCTAGGGCTGCTCTCACATTCCAGCTGAGAGACTTTTAAAAGGGACCAGTAGTTCACCACACTATAGCCAAAACTGAACCTCATTCTGCTGAAGAGAGGAGAAATTACCATTGCAAAGTCCTGAGCATGGATACAGTTACCCACACAGTTTAGGCACATTCGAGCATGTTTCTTTTGGATACTTGTTTTGCCTTTGCTTGGTATTACTGTCTTAACCTCCGTGCCCTGGCACGATTTCAGCCGAGCATAAATAATAATGGCAATAAGCTAATACTGTATCTACACTACCATGAATATGTTACGGTTGAGTCCAGCAATGGAAACTAAACCAAGGCAAGTGAAAGCCAGGTGTTTCTCTCATAGGACTCTCTTTTGCCTTCTTAAGAGCTAAATACGTTTGAGAATTCATTAATAGAAATATTGAATATATTCAAGTCCTTTCACAGTGAATCCATTTTAATTTTGCATTCTGTTGTAAATTCTGTTGTGCATATGAGGTACTATGGTTGTTTTTATCAACACATGACATGGAATACATTCTTCCTTGTTCTGTCTGTGTGTGATGAAGTTTGAGACTGGTGACAGCAGAGGGTGCGCTGAATGCCATGTGGATCCGAAATGAATTCTACTGTTTATCATGTTTTACATGACAACTCTATAAAAACATTAAGTGAAGTGAGATTCACTTTGTATTAACAGCAGTGAAGTGATTTAATGATGCTAGAGCCTTCACCTTTCATCATATGCTTGTGATCGTCCGTTGGCTCGCATCTAGAATTGTCGACTTTACTGTTGGCATACCAGGCCTTCTTATCATGCCATTTATTGAGTGTAAAATAAATAAAAAATTTTTAAGTGAGCCAAAAGTGTTCACGCTCTGATTCAATGATTACATGGCAAACTGGTTAACCATGTGTCTGTGATTAATCACATGACTCTAAGCTTACAGAGAAACAAAAACAAGCAATACAAGATCGTATTTTTCTTACGTCAGGAATTACAAAAAAAAAAGATGAGCCTAAAAATAATCATTTAGTATGAGTTTAAAGCTGTTTCTTTAAGGCATCTGCAATCCTGAATAAGTGCTACATCTGGTCCTGATCGGTGGTTGCGATGTGACAGGCTTGCACACTCTTCCAGTGAGGCTGGAGCGTGAGCTTGATCAATCCCCTCTGGAGCTTCGAAATATGTCGTGATTTATAGAATGCAGCACCACTCATACTTCGGAGCATGTGAGGTAGCGTAAAAATGCTGAGAAGCCAGTTTCAATCTAACATGCATTTGCTTTTCCTCTGTTTTTTTTTTTACATTTAGATTGCACAGAAATATGACCTGCAGAAAGAAGAAGAGCTTCGTTTTTGGATCGAAGAGGTGACTGGCATGCCCATCGGAGACAACTTCCAGAAGGGCCTGAAAGATGGTGTCATTCTGTGCGAGTAAGTTTATATACTTCAGAATGGTGTGTGTGTGTGTGTGTGTGTGTGTGTGTGTGTGTGTTATTCATCTTTCTATTTTTATTTGAAGTATAATAAAATAATTTTACTAAGATAATCTTTGTCCTTGTTTGTTTTAGGTTAATAAACAAGCTACAGCCAAGTGCCATAAAGAAAATCAACCACTCACAGCTGAACTGGCACAAGGTAGAGTTTCTGCTGCTGGTCTCCATCCAAGTGAAACACTTTGTTGTGAAAACCTTTTCGTGTAGTGTCCTGGATAGCAGAGATATTCTGCAAAGAAATAACCCTCTAGTGGTCTTGCGCAACACAAGTCTGCATAGTCACTGTGTGCAGTGGTAGTAGTGAAACCCATGATTTTGATCTGTTATTGTGTCTTAATGGGATTAGTGTAAAACGGCTCTTTGTCACAATGTTTCCTGTAGCTGGAGAACCTTGGGAATTTCATCAAAGCCATTCTAAACTATGGCTTGAAGCCCAATGACATCTTCGAAGCCAATGACCTCTTTGAAAATGGGAACATGACTCAAGTCCAGACCACACTGCTTGCTCTTGCCAGCATGGTATGTTCTGCTCCTTCGTCATATACTCGAACACAATGAATCAGACTTATTTCTTATGAATCAGCTAACTTGTTTAACGTACGATCATGTATGATTGATATTTTTGCAGGCAAAAACTAAAGGCCTTGATACAAAGGTTGACATTGGAGTGAAATATGCAGATAAGCAGGAAAGGCGTTTTGATGATGAGAAGATGAAGGCTGGCCAGTGTGTTATTGGGCTTCAGGTTAGACATGCATCTTCGGCTGCTTTTAACATCCGATCGATCACGACTTTGATATTTTGCTACATATAATAGGAATGGGTGCAATAATTCAAAGTTGATGTTTTTTAGATGGGGACTAACAAATGCGCAAGCCAGGCTGGCATGACTGCTTATGGCACACGGAGACATCTTTATGACCCAAAGACCCAAACAGACAAGCCTTATGATCAGACTACAATCAGCCTGCAGATGGGAACTAACAAAGGAGCTAGCCAGGTACATGCACTGAACAAGTGACACAGTTGCATTAAAAGTGTATAAAGAGGAAAACACTGTTGTTGTTTTCATAATAACACTGTTCATGAAATGAAGTAAAAAATCTCAATGAATGTGGGAAGCAAGGAAGCCAGCTAGGCTAAATAAAACAAGTTAATTGTTGAATGTATAACATCTAAAGATCTAAAGTAGGGCTGCATGATTTGATAAACACATTCCATTGCATTTATTTTGGCACATGGAATTAAATTCACCATTTTGTATTTTTGTATTTAAGCAGTATTTATTTAGGCTAGCACCAAATAATGGCACGAATTATCTCATTAAGGAGATTCATCACTTCAAAATTATTTTAAAACTTAAATAATTCCACAGCTCAATACTGTGATTAAAATTTTGTGTGATCTAATTGTGCAGCCTTAACCATTAAGTATAATATGATCATGAATGGGAAACTTTCAGTTTTCCTTTGAAGAAAAAGCCTCATAGATTTGGTGATACTTTTTAGTATTAGTCTCTTTTAAATGTTAAAATTTTTCCTCATGTCATGTCTCATGACATCATCTCTCTAGGCTGGCATGTCCGCCCCGGGTACCAGAAGAGACATTTTCGATCAGAAGACCGCTGTGCAACCTCTGGACAACTCTACTATCTCCCTGCAGATGGGCACCAACAAGGTGGCATCTCAGAAAGGCATGAGCGTGTACGGGCTGGGCAGGCAGGTCTACGACCCCAAATACTGCGCTGCAGCAACAGAACCCATCATCCATGCCAATGGCAGCCAAGGCACAGGCACGAATGGCTCAGAGATCAGTGACAGTGACTATCAGGCAGAATATCAAGAGGAGGAATACCAGGGCAATTACCATGATGAATACAGCGGCCACTACAATGACCAGGGTATCGACTACTAGGTAGAGGTGCATAATTAATCCAAACAGTATTAATGCAATATATTCTCAACAGAGCAAGTCTTTTGCTATCATCATTAGTCTTTGTTTTGTATTAAGGGATGAGAGAAAGTTTGTGAAAGGAGAAGAGTGTTATTGCCTTGGGATCCCTGCCCCTCCTCTAGGTGACCTGTTTTTAAGCTGGCCATGTTTTACTATGGTCATATTTAAATATAAACCATAAAATACATAACACCTGCTATGTTAAGGTTCAGAACATTACTTTTAACTTTTTTTT
>JAAGKR010003528.1:0-73290 GCA_011419295.1 Clarias macrocephalus
CCAACACCAATTGATTGGAGCTTGCGTCCCTCTATCTTATCTAGAACCTTAGCCCCATTTGAACCTCATAGGATGGTGCCACCACCACCAGCTTGCTTCTCCACATGGGTATGATGCCCTTTAAACGATACATGTTTTTGAGTAATGTCCTACAAGGCCTACTGTGGTCTCTTTAGACCATTAAACATTTTGCCAGACAGTTTGGGGTCATTTACGCTACCCCACAGACCAGACATTTGAAGGATGCATGTCAGAAAGTGAGCAAGTAAGTGAGTGAGTGTGATGTTTTAAAATCCACTGTAGAAAAACATGCTGCAGAGCACACACACACTCATACACACACTCACTCAAATCAGACAGGACTGTTTTTCCTGGCTAAGTTTCTATGTCCAAGTGGAATGTGGACAAGAAGACAAGGCCTTTGGTGTCAGTGTTAGTTCATTTCCATAATCTTATGCAAACAATACACACTCTTCGTTCCTTGATCGAATCAGCAAGCTCATAAAATCCTGGGCAGGCAGCAGCTATCTTCCTGATAACAGAAATCTGGAGAACACAGAGGTCAGCACTCCTGCGCTTACTTAACAATGCAGGTCAGTTTTATTTACGCTGGTGCGCATTTGCATTTAGTGGAAAGGGAAATGCTACAGCAAGGTGGAGAGGAGGAAATCTCCAGCCCCCTTAAAAAGGGGTCAGCTTTTAATCTACTTTTAATCGCGGTGCTCAGGATATAAAAATCCCCTTGAACTTCCCTCTCTCTTTTATCTCACTCTAATGGATGAAATAGATTAAGCATTACATAAACCACATGGCATTGTTTTAAGGCCTGTGTTGAACACCTACTAGATTTACATGTTCTGTGTCAAATATAGAATCTAATGACTGTTTTCAGAAGCATCTCAAAAGAAAGAGAAAGGGGAAGAAAGGTTAATTCACTTCCTGTGTTGAGAAAGGATAGAGTTATGTGAAAGGAAGTCTTTTCCTGGCAGTGGGTGATTTTTTTTAAAACATGCCTCTAAAAATATGACAGTGTTATTTTCCTGAAATTCTGGTACATTTCATTTCTTGGAACCTGGTTTTGTAAATGTATACCATTAATGCCAACTTATTTCTGCATAACTATGCTATTTTACCTAATCTTGCTCTATACTCGGCACAGAACTGTCTCGATGTAGCTTACTGGGCTTATACTGTATGTAGCCTGTTTTTCTCCCTCATGCCTTTGGATCTCTGTATTAGCTTTAATATAATGTAGCTGTTAATATAACTTGAGATTTCCCATTGTATGCTTTCAAAATATAAAAGCTCATGCACTCTGAGTGTGTTCTATTGCCAATCAAATATCAATATAAAATCTATAAGTCTATTTTTTATTTAAATCAGCTATTTCTATCATTAGAACATTGAGCTTCCAATTTTAAAGATAATGAGCGAAGTTGATTTAATTACTGTTCTAACCAAACCATTTTATGTTTGACCAAACCTTTCACCATAGAATGTGAGTGTTCTATACCACATTACTATTTAACTTCTATACCAGATTTCACTTTTCTCCAACTCACTCTTGATCATACTGATGTCATTGGCTCCATCTCCGATGGCGAGGGTTACGGCTTTCTTGCGCCGCTTAACGAGCTCAACCACCAGAGCTTTCTGTAGAGGTGTGACCCTGCAGCAGATCACTGCCTTACATGCGCATGCTGTCTCCAGAAATTCTTGCTCCATGTCTGACTCCAGTGCATGAGCCTGTCACAGAAAAAAAAAATCAAGCATGTTTTAATGGCTGTATTTAGCTATTGATGACACAAAGTCTAAATCAGATTCCACAAAGCAGCTGTCACTTACCAGGCTGTGTCCACTGATAACAAGTGCAAACTCTCCACTGACGGACTCCAGCACAGAGGTAGAAATGGATTGGGGTTGGGCACCTTTCTCTACATTCGGCATCTGCTTAGCTGCATTTTTGTCAAATCCATTGCGTAGTTCTTTAGTCTCTGCCTCCTTCCCGCCATCTCTTATGCGGGCAGACTCCGTCATGCGCTCCCTTGCCTTCCTGCAGAGAGGACAAAAGAATCAACTAACTGTGTCTTGTCAGATTAGAAAACAACTAATTATTCACTTATATGGACTGAATAGATAGGCAGAAATATGAACAGGTAGAATGGTCCATACCTGAGGTCAGCACGAACACTTTGGACAGTGTGCCCATTAACAATAAAGATCTCAGTCATGTCGTCAGTTAACATTTTGCACGAGTAGCCAATATTCACAGCTGTCTCTATAAGGGAAGTAATTTAAGTCATATTAAAATAAAATTTGGTATATGAATAAGGAAGTAAGACATAGACCAAACACAGCCTTGACCTGTCAAGACTCTACTAGACCTCTGAAGGTATGGTGTGTTTTCAGGCACCAAGCAATCAGTGGCAGATCCCTGAAGTCCAGTAAGTAGTAAGGTGGGGCCTCCATGGATTGAGCTTTTTTTTTTTTTTTCAGAGAAACCCACACATGCTCGATTACACTATGTCAAATGCTACCTAATATATCCCATCCACTTCCAAGTGTTATTCACTTCACCTTGTGGTCAGAATGTTCGGCTGATCAGTGTATAATAAATAAATTAATTACAAGTATTTGTACTTGGGACCTTGTACCTAGAAGTTAAAATAAATGAAACATAGATGGGACATATAATGGAGCTAGACATGCATTGAATCTACATTGCCCTGAAATGAAAAACACTGTGAAAAAAAAAAAAAAAAAAAAAAAAACACTGGATAAACACATTTTGGCTTGCCATAGAACACTACATTTGCCAGAAAGCCATCACTGCTCTTCACCCAGGAAAGACCATCTTTACAGAAAGGTGTGGTACATAAAGTGGTTGCAAGATTGATAGGTGCAAGAATTTCCAGGGTGAAAGAGTCTTTAAACTAGTGAGGAAAACCTTGGGGAAGAAAACTGAAGCAAGACAATGACCTTAAGCACATGACAAAACTGCACAGAAGTGGTCTATTGAGATTGCTCACCCAAAGCTCAGAAATCAATCAATCTGATTAAGAATCTTTGGCTGGACAAATCACTGCTCCCAATCTGAGAAAACTTACATAATTGCTAAAACGAATTTGATAAAAATTTCACAATATAGATGTGCAAAATTAACTGACATATATGTATATGGCAGACCGTATATGGCAGAAGATTTGCAGTTTAAACTGTGGCTTAATGGTATTGATGAGGTATTTATCTGGGGATGTGAATAAATTCCCAGATTGACACTGATGTGAATACAATGTCTACTTTTTTTGTTCAAATAACAATTGCGGCACAATAAAAAAATGCTGTACTTTCCAATGTCAGACATACTGTGTAAATGAAATAGTAAAAGTCCCAGTTAAGTCCATTTCTACTTCAGGTTCTAACACTTCACAATGTGGAAAAAAAGATAATTGAGGTAAAAACTTAAAGATGATCACCTGTCGTTGTACATATGTAAATATATTTTCAAAATTAGTCATGCATGTACATATATTATAAAGAATAAGTCAAACAAATAATGTCATACGTCAATACTGGTACAATCATGTGTAAAAGTCAGTACCCCCTCTTTTAATCCTATGTGATTTTGTGTAAAAATATCATAAAAATCTTCTGATCGTAGGGGGTCTTAGTATTACGCAAATATAACCTCAGACAAACAAAAACATAACTTTTTCACTGTGCCATATTTATTTGACAAAAAATGAGACCAAAAAAAAAATAATAAATGTGGGCAATAGTAAGTACTCTCATATTGGTTCCACAGAATTTAAGAGGGAAAGCTGTTTATTGGTTAGCTCCTCTGTATACCAGAGTATTCTAGAGGCAAATGTGGGGCCATCTGTCTGACAGGTAAAGCCTGGTCAAAATTCAATTATCTAAAGCACACCAGTAAATTTACAGTACATCAGAATGGCAAAAAAATGAAAGAATCAAGGTTTTGTAATAGCCTAGTCAAAGTGCAGACTCAATCAAACTGAAATGTTGTCACAGAAACCTTAAGAGGGCTGTGCATTTGTGCAAATGTCCAAAAACCTCAATGAACTGAAGCAATTCCTCCACAACTATGTGAGAGACTGATAAAGTCATACAGCAAATGATTACTTCAAGTTATTGCTGCTAAAGGTTGATCTTTTATAATGTTTTTAGACAAAATTACATTGGAATTACTAACTTTTACTAAAGTATACTAACTTTTACAGATTGCATACATATTGTACATTTACATATTTGTTGAGTTCCGCAAAATGTAATGTACTGTATCCAGTCTACAAGACCTACCATAATCTGTTATCTAAATTATAAAAAAGGAAAAGTCTGCTGGAGTATGAAGTTTACAAAACATACAGTATATCAAGACCAAGCAAGACCAAGTGATATGTATCCAAGTATCACTATATATTGAATTTCTATACTTTTCGCCATCCCTACTGAACTTTTAAGTGAAACTAATTCACTTCAAATGAACATACAGTAATGTCCTTTAGCTATTGTTGTACAGGTTTTATTTATGTGGACTGTTAATAATGTAGTTCTCACTCACCTTGCTTGTCTCCAGTTAACACCCAGATTTTTATGTTAGCCAGTGATAAGATAGCGATGGTCTCAGCCACACCCTCCTGCAGCTTATCCTCTATAGCTGTGGCTCCCAAAAGCTACAACATATAATGTAAAGCAATAGATGAGCAACATACAGTATATCACATAGAAATATACCTTATGCAAACCTTGACATTAAGTCTGTCCCCTCTTTACTGGATCTGGTTGATTTGATTTGATTTGAGTTCATTTTAAGCAGCATAAAATTATAAACTGTACAGTAACGGATTGTTATACCCCAATATGATGTAATATCAAGACAGTGAGCTACCTCTGAAATATTACACTATCTGCATTACAAAAACAAATAAATATCTCTTGTTATTATCTGAGACTCATAAATGCATTTTATTAAACCAAATATCTTTCTGAGATTAATATAGTTTTATGAAGGAGCCCATCATTGGCAATGTTTAATGCTCAAATGTTGTAATTCACTTTATACCTCTAAGGTTAAAAAGATGGATAGATACAAATATGCTCTTCATTTCATTTTTTTAAACTACAGCGAATTAAACGCATTAAGGGAGCAACATGAGTAAGGTGCATTCTATATTTGTAAAGTATAAGTGAGCTTCTGGGTAAAGCAGATAAGTATTCCTATCATCCAAAGTACTCGACAAAGGTAATGTGCCATTTTATGGGCACATTTTTGTGTTTTTTTAAACTGAGGTCACTGTCTAAAATAACTCCTAAATTCTTGACATAAGGTTTGTTAGATAAAGAGTCTAGATTAGGGTCTAGATCATATGTTCCACGAGTAGGAGTAGACCCCATAAAGCAGTGGTTCTTTACCCTGGCTCTAGAGAACCCCTTGTGTTTTCTCTGCTTCATCGCAGCCACTTCAATTCAAAAAGGCTGATTATTAACTGATTGGTTAAATCAGTAGTGCTTGGAGTTCACTGAACAGTAAAGGGGGTCCTCCAGGACTAGGGTTGATAACCACCTTCATAAACATTTCATTTGTTTTGCAAGATTTCAAGTCTTCTAAATTATTTTTTTGAAGTTATAGGACAAGATGGCACTAGTCCCTTTAATGTTCCTCTGTACAGGAGTGATGATGGTGTTATGCCTAATCCACCAGCAGACATATGGGGCACATCGTGAGTTGTGTGTCAAAGCGTCATTGGGTGTTTCTGCTTTTTATTCACAATACGCCCTCTGCTAAGCCAGGCCAGGCTGATCAGATATGGGAAAGTGGCCCTAATGTCTTGGGGCTCAGCTGCAATCTTTCCTCGTAATCTACGATCATTGTCGACTGCGTTCAGCGGCCTCTGATGTCTCTTTAATGGAGTGTCGCAGAGCTTGGCCACTCATCCCCATTTCTTTAAGCAGCCTCTTTCTTTCATTTGCCTCGTCAGTGGCGTCCTCCCATGGCACTGTCAGCTCTATAAAATAGACGCTACATAGAGATTTGCACCATATAACCAGGTCTGGTCTTAAGGTTGAGGTGACTATTTCTGATTATATGAACAGCTGATGGCCCAAATCTGCCCGAATTTCCCAGTCTCATGCTCCTTCTAAAAATCCAACCTTGGTCAGTGAAGGGGATTTTTGTTCATGGACAAGTGATAAGTTTGGGCTCTGTATGATGTTTTAGGGGGAGTGGTATTTGAGGCTGTTCTTTTGAGGCCGCAGCTATTGATTTCAGTACTTGGTTCTGTCTCTAAGTGTACTTGCCTTGACAGGGACTCACTTTGCAGGAAGTAAGGATGTGTCTGAGGGAAGCCGGCACTGAGCCCAGAGAGAATGTGTGATCTTCACCCCTCCATCGAGAGAGATTTTTGGGTAAGGGGAGGACATTATGTGCTGACCTGAGTAGGAAGCTGATTCTACTTGGTTCCATTTCCCACATGTCCTTCCAGCTGATCATCCTTTTTTCAGTACCATCTCAGCTCGTTCACTGCCCCCGTTTGTGCTTGTGACACTGCCTTAGCATATTTTGCTGCCTTCTCCTGCCACCGGACTTCATGTATTACCAACTTTCGTCATTTTGATGGAGTTTTTGTTCCACTGGTGTCTGTCTTTAGAAAGGCCCATAATCACGGCAGGTTGTAGGGCTGACTTAGACTGTAGTACAGCTTCTGTGGGTGTCCATTTACGGTCTGTTGTTAATGCTGGTGCAACACCTCTTATACAGTAGTTATGTCCCTAGACTCTGAGAGGGTCAACTCCAGTTTTGCCTTGGAGAATTTAATCTTTTCCACAAGGCTTGAGAGTGGCAGATCGAGAATGCCACACGCATATAGGCTAATGTTGCTCATATATTTTGAGACTCCTAACCATTTCCTTACAAAGGAACTGACCACTCTTTCCATCTTTTCGACTGCTGTGATGAGAAAGTCTGTTAGTGGCCACAAAAGGTGCGGAGGTTGGCCGAACTGGAGGCACCAGAGCTTTAATTTGTCAGGCAGCATGTAGCGATCTATTTGCTCAAGATCCCTGTTTAAATCCTGCTCAAGCTGACTGACCTGATTACAGTCTGTGAGACTTGCATCATAGTATCTATCTTGCAAGTCTTTTGATGGGTTCATCGAGAAACCTCAGGTTTAACATCATTCCTTTAATGATGGAAATACTTCTAGATTTTGATGGCTTGATCTTCATTCACATCATTCTCCAGCAGGAGTCTGGTACATGGCGACCTAGTAGTCAATGTTGTTATATATTGTCCATGAAAGCCCTAATAGGTATCAACTGAGCTCTGGACTTGGGTCGTTTTCCACCCACCACTAATTTTGCGCTTGTGATCATGGTGAAAGTTAGTGGAGATATAGTGCAACTTGCCATGATACCTATATTAAGTCTCTGCCATGTGATGGTAAAGTCAGGCGTAGTGAAGCAGAATTGCAGGTCATCAAACTAGACCTTGATCAAACTTGTGATGGGCTCTGGTATGATGCTGTGGGGAACTGAGCCAAATGCATTTGCAAGGTCGAGGAAGACAACATGCAGATCTCTCTCAACACACTTCTTACTAGCAATTTGGATTTGCTGCCATGCTGGTATGCTCCAGACATCCTGAAAACTCCAGAATTCCATCTTTTTTTAACGGTTATATCCACAAGCTTATTTTTCATCAGGTCTCCCTTTGGGCTATCATGCTGAAGAAAATTTTTACTTTAACATTGATGAGTCTTATAGGCTGGAATTGACTGATGTTATAGGATTCCTCCCCTTTAGGTATAGGTACAGTATGCCTCCTGCCCTGCGCCATGCCTTAGATATTGTTTTTTTAACCCATACCATCTTCATCAGCTTCCAGGATATACAAAGAACGTCAGGAGCATTCTTATATACTTTACATGGGACCCCATTGGGGCCAGGGTCTGATGATTCTCTTGCTCGTCTCATGATCTTCTTTATTTTATTCTATTTAGAAGGGATCACATCCATTTGGTATTCTGGGTGCTCGAGTGATGCATTAAAGTCATATTGTGAACTGCAACAGGCTTCCACATTCTTTAATACTGCTCCTGCTATTGCAGTTCTTTCACTATACTAGTAATGGCAGTATTGTACCATGTCTACACTCATGAAGTTGATCAGAAATCATGTTTAACAGGTACTGAGCCATAAAAAGTATATATATATATATTTCACACAACTTTTTCAAACACATTTTAGTATTGTTTTAACACAAATTAAACAAAAAGCACATGATCAATTTACAATACTCAGCCACAACACTAGATCATACACTTAATCACCCCACATAACACTAACACTTTCATACTGATTATCAATCATATACCAGTAAACTAGTGACAGGATCATGGGCACTCAATGCTCACCCACACCCAGCCCACCTGGCCTGATCCCACAGAAAAGCCAATGTACTGTAGCACAAATTGCTGGAAAAAGTCACAACAGAAAGGCACCAGAATATGCAGTGCAGCACAGCAGATTGCGCTTGGGTCCCAGCAGGCACACAGCTCAAGGTCACTGACCTGGCCTACAAACTCCCCAGATCCCAATCCAATCAAGCACCCATGGGATGCTGGACAAACAAGTCTAATCTATGAAGGCCCCATCATGCAACCCACAGCACAAAGGCTCTGTCACCAATGTCCTGGTGATAGACACCATAGCACTGATTTAATTAATTAATTAATCATTAATTATTAATTGATTAATTTCTTTATTTAGAACACCTTTGTCTAGAGTGTGTTATTTTACAATCTGCCAACAATTACGATGTTTAATCTATCAATGAAAGACACATCACACATTTAAAGGGTTTGCATCATGATTAAAATGGTTGAAGGCACATCTAAGACATAAGTTAGTTAAAGAAACATTGGGAATGGTTAATACAACAGTTTGGTTAATGTAAAAATACCTGGTACATACCTTTACATAATATAGGAAAAAATATATAGTCTACTATAGTATACTGTGGTTTACGATAGTAAAGTGAAGTAAACTGAAGTATTTGCTATAGTAATTGTTACAAACTACTAAACTGTAGTATTTTCTACAGTAATCGATTGCAAACTGTAGTAACTTGCATTATTTACTACAATATACTATAACATTTTACTATAGTAAGTTTAGTAAATATTATAGTACACCTATAGATAAAAGGGGCAAAGAGGTGCTCAAACAATTTAACTTAAACTATTAAGTTGGTGTCTCAATGTTGTGACAAGTACAAGCAAGTGACACTAAAGTCCACTGAGAACAGTCAAAGGGTCAATAATTATTTTTATTTTTTTTTACATTTGGCTATAGCAGAGGAATTTACAACCCATCGTTATATTTAATATTGCATTATCATAGTTAGCTAGTTTGCATGTTCCCTTAATTTGAATTGGCTGAATCCAAGCCCAAATTACTTGAAAACTAGACAGCTAATAAATAATGTCAATATGGGCAAAATATCTTCTGCCTTTGTCATATGGATATAAATGGATACAAATAAAGATAACAAATATTATTTATTGTAATTAAATAATTTTGATAAAATGAAGGGAAATGTCTGTGAAAAGAGTCCATAGCTGTGAAAAGTATGAGAAACCCTGATGTATAAAACGCTGCTGGAATTGCAAGAGCAATACTATTTCAAAAGGTAACTGCGACATAACACTCAACGCAAGATGTACATTGAATTAAAGCTGAAATTTTGTAATCATGTCTCGTTCCAAAACAGCCAACTTAACTGGGGAAGATGCTTATGCATCAGTTTTACATTTTTATTTGTAAAGAACTTTGCAAACTTGGAAATCCCTAGTCAGTATTTTGATCTGTTTTTCTTATGTTTAAATTAATACACTTTGGCTGAAGTCAAACAAATACATTGTCCTTCTAGAAGATCCAGTTGTACTTAATATTTATCTTTCTAAGATCATACTGTGTTGTTTCAGTATTTATAAAGTTCTTTCTCATGATGCCATAGTTTTCCTGAAGTGCACAACATGATGCTGCCACTTTCATGTTTCACAGCCAGGATAGTATTTTTCAGACTAAAATCCTTACCCCTTTTTCCTTTATACACAAGTCTTATGATTGTGGCCAAACAGAGAACACTTCTCCATCTTTAGCGAGGATTTTTTATACTTGTCCTGAAGTAGCTACTTCTTTAGTCGACAACAGCTTTCTTGGCCATGACAATGTAAGCCATAGACCAATCAACCATGATGTTAAAATCTTCCTAACAGCTCAGACCCATCAAGGCATGGACTCTACAGAACTTCGAGGTAAGCTGTGGAATCGGGCACCAACACTTGAACACCAGAGCCTTTAAGTACTGTAAGTGAAGCCTCCATGCATCAGACTTGTTTGTTATGCACATCCTACTAATGCCTGATCAGATTGGGATCTGGGAAATCTCGCAGCTCAGGCTTTGGGGAAATTCCCCTCTGGATTTTTCCCTTGTAGCAGTCCAGAGATGAAACCCTAAGGCATGCCAAGTGAAAGTAATGGATGGAGTATGTTTTATGGAATGACAGTAAAGAAGGGCATTTGGAGTAAAACCTGTGACAAATCAAATAAGAAAAACCAATCATCCACTTTGGCAGACCCTAACAGGAGCAGCTGAAAGAGAAACAAAAATGACATATCAAGTAATGAAGAGATGACCCCGGTTGGTCTCATAAAGCCACAGGTAATTACTTTTCAATGTGGCTCATCATAATCCTTTGGCAGGACATTTAGTTCAAGAAAAGTAATGAACCGTCTAATGGGCCATTGTTATTTACCACCTCATTCACACCAATGTTCATTGGTGGTGTGCAGCATGTTGCGAATGTCCTGCGGATTCTCCCCATCATGACCTCTTTAAAATAATCTCTGGAGTCAGAGTCATCAAACAGATGGTCTGTTAAAACAATTTAATCCAATATTAAATATTTAATGTGACTCAGAAGAACGAGTAGTCTCGGAAAGTGATTAGTTCATTTTCTAGTGGGCAGGCATGCGCAAATCATTGCAAAACCTCCATAGTTTATGTACAGGAAACAGAATTGAACAAATCTTCCAAGTCCGAGTCGTTCGTTCTTTTGTCACGTGACTCCCATAGACGCTATGCAGTGCAGCACACTGGAAACAGAATCGAGCGATTCTTTCTCAATGACTCTTTGAGTCCGAGTCGTTCGTTCTTTTGTCACGTGACTCCCATAGACGCTATGCAGTGCAATAGATTCAAAAGAAATCAACTCAGACTAGAAGATACTGTATGATGGTGAGCAGCTCATTCTGTTTATAATAATATGTCCTTAGTTGCATTGTAATATTTTCATTACTAAAACAATAGCCAAAATTTCTATATGTAGATGTGTTGGGGGTCTGTTTATTGAAAAAAATAATTTAATGTCTGATCAAAAGAACGAAATGAACTAAATGACTCAAAAAAAGATTTGTTCATTTTGATGAACGAGATTCAAAGATTCAAGAGATTCACTAAAATGATTCAAAATTCCCATCATGTTATTTTTCTGGGGCACAACAATGGTACAATATGCATCTTTAATAGAGATAAACCCAAAGTAATTGGTGCACAGGTTTCTGGAATCAACACAGGATAGAAAATATACAGTACAGGAATAAATAATTTATATAGCACACCTAATACTTCACTAAATGTCCCTCAGCAAGTTTCAGCATTTATTAGCAGATTCTATTGGTAAACATGAACCAGTTTCTGGCAGACGTCTGGTTGGATATTTGACCACCTTGTTTGGCATAATTGGTAGTGTTTAAATTAATTTGTCTGTTTCTTGGAACAAATCTGACTTTTAAATCCAGTACAAAAATTTTCAATAGGATTCAGGCTCCAAAAGCCTAAGGTTAGCCTGCTTAATCCATTCAGTGCTTTAATATGTGTTTGGGGATATTCCCCCCAAGGAATAAAATTAATTATCATATTTCACAGTTAGTACCATGTTCTTGCAGTTAAATGCCTCACCTTTACTCCAAGTATACCTCTGGCAAAAAGAAATTTCCTCCAGAAAGTTTTTCTTTGTCCATCTAGTCACCTGCTTTTGTTAGGCTTTAAGGTGTCAGTTTACAGTAGCTTGTTGTTTAGCTAGTTAAGAAGTATGAGCTTCTTCCTTGAACGGCAGCTTTCTGTCCAAGGGGGTTCATTTGACTGGAAAATTCATTTGACTGTAGACACTGACACTGGCATTCAGCTTCCAGGTCATGACAGACATGTGTCCTGGCTTGTTACTGATCATTCAAACCATTTTAGTCTAGTTGATAATTTATTTTCAAATTCATCTTACAGACCTTGGCTAAGTATATAACACCTCTTAAAAATTGTATTTACATATTTACAGTAATACATAATTTTTTTAACTGATCTTGCAATCTGTAGCTGTTTTGAAATGGCTTCCAGAGCCAAAGTAAGTTTATCATTCTCTTTCTTAGATTTGGTTGCGTAGATCTGCACTTGGACTTTTTCACTGCACAGAATGATTGTCAATCTTATGAGTGCTGTCACAATTTATATGTTGACACAAATAAGCTACTATCTGCAGTCAGTCATAATCACTAACAGGAAATTGGAAGGCCTAGGGCTTGCCATATTACCTCAACCTATTCAGCAGAGACAAAGTACATTTTTAAGGGAGCTATTTATGTTTTTTTTTCTCAACCATGGTAAAACTGTATGAACATAAGGCACCCGTTATAATACAGTACCATCATATCCTGTTCAATTTCCTCATACGCATCTGCCAGACGATCCTCCCTGAAGTCAGTAGCTTTGTCAGCACCACGGTAACGCTCCGCCCACTCCTCCCACTGCTCCTCAGAAAGATCCCGATAAGCCAGAACAAGTGTACGTAAACCATCGCAGGCATATTCCTATTAACAAACCCACACAGAAACCTGCACAGTTAATGACGTAAAGCAGTGGACAATAAAATTTTACAATAAAATTATTTTATTCTGGGAACATCCTTCATTCCGAGTTACTATATAAACTAACAGTGAAAGGATGCAAGTGGAGTAGCAGACACTAGCCATCAGAATAAGCCCACTAGATGGCAGAATTTAACCACTAACTATAAAGAACTGTGGCTTTCTTCCAAGTTAAAAAAAGGAAATTACCCAATGCTGTTTTCTGTACTAACTTGTGGTAGAAACATACAGCAGTAAATTGTGAACTGATATTCTTTGGTTAGCTGAGTATAGAGGGCAGAATATATAGAAGGGAAACAAACACAAGAATGCTCACATTTAGGTGGTCTGACGTCACGTTCATCAGCTCATGGTTGGAAGAGTGGAGTCTCTCAAACAGCACTGTGTCTGCCCCTTTACAGTACAGACGGATGTGGCCTTCAGGAGTTCGCACTAAAACACACGCATACACACACTCACTCTTACCGTCATCTTATTTTACAAGTTCACTGTCCATATCATTAAGAATTTATTTGTACCCTTTAATTGGAATTTTGCAAGAATATAATGTGTGCACTGCTGGAATATTACACTAGTTGTAATTGTAACATTTCTATACTGTAAGTTTGTAATTTTAGTGTACATACAGTAAGTTTGTACCTTTATATGGAAAAATGGTCTTAGATTACACTTTCATTTGAAAGTACTTGTGCACTGTGTATGTAAATCTAGGAAAGCAGGGTGATACGAGGGTGAGTCCCAAATTGTCTGCACTGTGGTGGTAGATTTTATTTTAATTAACTTTAATTAGCTTTTCAATTTAATTAAATCAGATTTTATTTGTATAGCGTTTTTTAAACAATTTCAATGGCATTTCAATGTCATTGTTGCAAAGCAGCTTTACACAATCAAAAGAATTATGGAAGTTTGTATGAAATGTGAATGCGTATGAATCATTTGTATTCCCACAGTAAAAAAATGTTTTAGGCTGAGCTGTGAGCCATAAACGCTGTCTTGACTACTTCATCAGGGGACCCAACATTTAAAAGTCAGATAGAACAAGATCAGGACTATAGGGAGGATGCTTTAACACTTCAAAGCGAAGTTTTGTGAAAACAGTGTGCGCAGAAGTGTGCAGACGTGCATCGCCATGCAAGACCTTGCAAAGCAGTCCTCTGTGTTTAGGCTCTTCAAGAAGCGTCTCACTGTAACAAGCATTGTTGACTATTAAAGTTTTTGTCTGATAATGTTCCAGTAGAGGTCTTTAAGAATCCCAGAAAACTTTAAACAGGCTCGCAGTGATGAATCCATGTCTCGTCACCAGCAATCATTCTCTTTAAGAAACTTCCTTAGAGTATCGGTCCAAATTTTGTTTGCAGACCTCCAGATGCTTCTGTTTATGCTCTTCCGTGAATTGTTTCAGCACCAGGTACACCCTCAGACCACAAAAAACGAATCACTGCACGCTGCTCTTCTTTGATGTAAATCACAAGTTGGGCATCCATTTTTTGAGACAGTAGCAATGAACAGAAAGCGCTAATAAGACAGTGTGGCCAACAATTTTGACATAACCAAAGTGCAAATGATTTTTGACTCACCGGAACATATATGTAAATTATGCATACATATTCAAGTGTGTGTATTTTTGCAAATCCCATACCTATGACTGACATTCTCTTACGGATGTTGTTGAAGTCCAGGATGGCAAGGAGTGTGTATGTGACGGCTTTGCCCAGTTCCTGCGTAGTGATTGTACCAGGTGTACGAGAACGGAACACAAAGCCAAAATTGCGTGCTGCTGTCACCAACGCACCCTCGTCAGGGGACTGAGCCTTATACAACAGCTCCCCTAAAGAGAGGAGAATGAGTGCCAGATAAATTTGAGAAAACAAAAGAAACATCCAGTAATGAGTTAGATTCAGTATAACTGCATTACTGTCCGCAATCTCCTGGGCCATTTACCTCTAATTTCATTATAAAAAGAATAATTATGTTTTTTACCAATTATTAACCAATTTACGGTAGATTGAATGGTCTAGAAGTATCATAAAGTGTATAACACTCAAACTTAATAGCTACAACCTGTCCACAAAATGATTTTGGGCTTCTATTCATTAGAACAATAGAAATGAAAGAACGATAGCCAAAAGCAAGTCATGCTCTAAAACCTATTAACAAAGAGCCAAGCCTGGATTTGTGAGTAATTACCTTCATTTTTCTCCTCACTCATGACCGTGTGACAAAGAGAAAGCAGACGAAAAAACTCATGCACTGTTGGCTCCCCGACCTTCACAGCTTCCACCAGAGATGAGTCGTAGAACCGAAAGTCCTGGTCCGCCAGCGAGTTCCATGTGCTGAAATCCAAAGGTTGGACCTTCTGAAAAAAAGCCATTATATCACAAGACATATATAAAGTATAAATCTTATTAGCCTAAAAAGTTTATCTTCAAGGCCGTCCCCAAAGAAAGCAAACTACATCTACAATATTAGAACAAGGTTTCTCACTTGTAGAACATAGCACGTCCTTACACATCTAAAGTTAGTCTGCCGAGCAAGAGTATAAAAGACAGCAAGAAAGCATTTCACCCAGAACAAAATTTTACGAGCCAATCGAAATGTGTGTGACTACAGTATAATGTCTGAAGATAAAAGATTAAATACATATACCATGTTTGACATCATTTTAGTGTTTGTTTTTTCACCTACTGTAATAACGTAACATGTCCTCAGTTTAATAATGCTTTTGTAATAACAAACTTAATTGCCTTTGTAAGGCAGCACTCACTTTATGCTGAGCTCCTGGAATGTCCATTACTTCACCTATATATAAAAAATGCAGTAAAGACATTTTACTACATTGAAGCATTTTAGGGCTTTAAAATTTTTTTAATTACCTGATTTAAATATTTCTGAAGGTACTATACTGTGTACATTTTGACTGTGTGTGTTATGGTTTAACTGAACATGAAGCGAAACTTTCATTAATGTGTTTGGGAGACATTATTACGTTATTACTCTTCTCTACACTTCACTTCTCATTATTACGTTATTACACTTCTCTATATTTAAATGTAATGACTTATACCCTGTAAAATATTGTCAGTTAACTATCACTTATTGTGTTTCACCTTTAATCATTGTACCTTATATTTGGCACTACGATAGAATCTGCTGCGACAGGAAACATGAACAGTGTGTTGTTTGTGCGTCTTACCGTAAGTATTTCCATTGATGGAGCACTTGTTGAAGGTCATGATGTTCTGAGTGAGGGTGCCAGTCTTGTCACTGAAAATATACTCCACTTGACCCAGTTCTTCGTTTAGTGTCGTACTCCGAGCCTCTGCTGCTGTATTACTACGACTACAGAACATCCGCCGATCCCAGTTAATGAAGTAACTGTGACCCAACCGAATCACTTCCACGCTGGCAGAGGATGGAAAAGGAAAATTTTTTCTAATCATTTTATTTCATTAATTCATTTTACAAAAACGTATAATGCCAAAACACATCTTGGTATATATCAATTATGTCAATGAAATATATGTAGCATGAAGAGTGTTTACTAATGAGGAAAAGTTTTGATTTTATTTCTTTAATCCCCTTTCACCATCTACTCTACACCATCCTTGCAGATCATACTTTACATCAGTCAGTCTGGCTTCCTTGGGCGAGGTTCAAACCAGTGCGAGATTTAAACCATGTGCCTCCAAAGTCACTTCACCACCATAACGTTTAGCGTTTTAACTCTTTCTTTTAGCCACATTAACAGCTGGATGTCTGGATCCTAGAGAAATGTAAAGCCTTTAAGCTTTGAGTTTGCTGTGTGAGTTGTAGTGTATGTACAGCACTGCTTGTGAGCTGTCCTAAAAAAAGAAAAGATTTCTCTATAAAAATGACTGCTGGCTGATAGATCGATGGCATCCAAAGACTAAGGCCCTTAACATGGTCTAAAGTGTAAATACACTTTGAGCTAAGCAAGGTCGGTTACGCATGTCGCTGTGTTTGTATGTCATCTGAAAAATCCTAACATGATGCAAGCATGAGCTGCAATCTCAGTGTTTTTGCTGCTAGGGGTGTTATAGCGTGAAAAAACACAAAAGAGCTTAGCTCTTCTTCATAGGCACTCCATCATTATGGATGGTTAGAACAGAAGTTCTTTTTGATGGAATTCAGTCCAACAATAAATTTTCTTATGCCCATATAAGCATCACAAGAGGAAGTGGGACATTCCGATGTAAAGAGTCCGTGAGAATGGTGTAGATGGAAAGTGAAACGGCAAAAAATTAGGAAGCTATTTGTAGATGTCAGTATTTTTTTACTTGGATTGTATTGCTTTGATTCAAAGTCCAATTTTTGTGCCGGTTGTATTCAGAGTGTATGCATACAGTATATATCAGACTTATATGTTATGTTACTAGTAACATGGGGCCTGTCAAAATTTGTTTAGCTCCACATAATTCGGCATACTTGTGAACCACAGATTAAATGCAATGTTTAACTAGGAAATAAAATGTCTGTGTATGACAATATTTTGTCCCAAACCTGTAACTGAAAAAACACACACACACACACACACACACACACACACACACACACACACACACACACACTTTGTGTGGCCAGAGTTGCCTAATCACACCAACAAAATCCTCGTAAATTCTCAAAACTGTATCCCAGTTATATACAGTATGCACATACAGTACACTGTTTATATAAAATTGTATAAAAACATGTTTACATAAAAACATGTAATAAAAGGGACTGCAAAATTATATAGTCTCCCTTTTTCGGTGATCTAATACACAATACAACAGTAAGTAAAATAAAAATAAATGCTTGATGGAAAAAAAGAACTACTACTTTGAAAAAGAAAAACTACTTTGTGAGAATGATTGCATAATGACGTATGGAGCACTGGTGTTTAAAGAAGTATATAGAGACAAGAAAAAAATTAATTATAAATTATTACTAGAAGTAGCTGACAAATTGTCAGATAACTTAATTGTTCTTTTTTAATTTGATTACTTCAAAGAAAAATTACTACTGTCCATATCAGCAAGTTTTTTTTCCTTCCAAAGCATTCATCATTTCGCTATTACTAGAAACTTTATTTAATTACCAAATGAAAACCGTTACTGCCAACTACGGTATAATCATAGTTTACCACCAAAAAAAGAAAGAATCATCCCTAGTTTCCCATGTTAACCAAATCCTGTCTAAATAGGGTTTTAAAAAATCAAATTCTAACATTTAAAAAAAAATTACAACACTGCTTTCTCCAACCCTCCATGCCTTATTATATTGGTTTACCTTACATACAGGGAGATTGGCACCACAGTGTTAAGAATGATGACATAGGACCAGAAAGAGAGGAACGCAGAGAAGAGGAAGTTGTCAACCGGAGGGTCCCATGGAAGATAGATCTGAAAAAGAGACCCCACTTCTCTCTCCCACACAGCATTTCCAATGGCCAGTATTACCCCCATACACACCAGGAAACCAAAAATCTAATGGGGAGGACAGAGTGAAACAGAGAAAGAGATTGAAAAAGAGAGAGAGAGACAAGTTGAAGATAGCATAGAGCAGATATTGTATAATTAAGACCTGTATATGTTACGCGCAGGGTAAGTAGATAAATTCTTTCATACCCACAGAACCAGTGTGTTCATAAGGCGGTCAATGCTTGTCCTTTTGAACTTTGTGCGTCCACTGTTCTGCATCAGCTTGGTGTCTGGGCCTAAGGGAGTGGACTCATTGATGATCAAGGGTTACAGTATCACTTTTTTTTAAAGGGGTCACTCACAAACACACATACCTGCGAATATGACAAGACCGTAGCAGCTCTCAGTGTTGCGTAGGACACAGCCCCTTAGCAGCATGTTCTGATTGGTCAGCGCATACTTACACTCCTTCCAGTAAAGAGTCCCACAGAACCGATCCAACTTATTATTGGGAGGCTCACACACCACCTCTCCTGCCAAGAGACAAGATATCACGGTGTTAGGAGCAGAGATAGGTCAACCACCAAACATGTAACACCTTTCTTTTACCACTAAACAAAACCCAGGATACATAGTCGACATGGCTATAACAGAACCAAGCACTACTGGACTAAAAACTACGCCATGGAGACACACAGCTGCCTATGCACGATACAACATGGGAACAGGCATCCTAATGTCCCCTGGCAAGAATGTTGCTGGTTTTGTGTCTTTATACCTCAACGACACCCATAAATATTCATACTTTCACAATGCGAAAGACTATTATAAACCTATGTATAAAAACTGCTCATACCACAAACCAAATGTGATCTCACCAAAGTACAACAATCACATCTCAAGTTGCATGTAAATCAGCAACATCATAGCGTTCTATATACATTAGTTGTTTTATACTGTGCGCATTTTATGTAATATGCACCTTGCATCTTTTAAACTACTAAAGAAAGTCTACAAGGGTAACCAAGTACTGATATACACACACATTACAGTTAAACACCCTCATACCATCAAATTGAGCCAGCTTGGTAGGGTCCGCTAGCTCTGACGTAACAGAGAGAGACTGGCGCACTTTCATGTTCGTCTCACTGTAACACACACACAAATACATTATGACTAAGAGTGTCACAATTCATAAGAATATGGCTAAGATGTGATAAATAGCAAAGCAGCTTAGCATATGGAGCAACTTAGCAAAGCAACTTAGCATATGGATAATCTATTACACACTTGTCTTGTGTGTTTTCTTTTCATGCTGTACCCAATACTGGTATATATAATCTTATAATCTTTCCCAACCATTAGCATTAGCACCTAATTAGCACCTAATTAATATATTAAAGATTTTTTATCCCTTCTTTCATGTGATCTTAACCCTCAATAGAGCTTTAGCTACTCATTATTTTTAGTCTTTGACCTACTGAACTAGAAGGAGGATGTGGTTTTTTTTTTTATAACGACAACAATGCGCATCTGCAAGACGTTCTAAAGAAGCACATCTGTCAAATACTGTAAGTATAAATAACATAAGCTACTGTGGGTTTTTCTGACAGCGCAATGTGCTGCACTAAAAATGGCCACATGTAAACGAACACAGTAGTGCTTTCATAACACCCTAAAGGACAAAGTTTTACCCATCAAGTTCTGCAGTCTCGATGTAACACAAACCATGCGGTTCAGTGCTAGACAACAGGAGCAAGTCTGCCTGTAACACATACGCACATTTCATCATCACTACTCACACATACAAAACAGCCACACAATTAAAACATATGAAAACAGTATGCAAGTTACAGCACAGGAAGTGAACTAGAATAACTCCTTCAACTCTAAAAATCCTCACAATTAAAGGTGCAGCCTGACATATATCAGATCTGTTCATTTTGACAACCTGTCAAGGATGACACTTTATCAAAAAGTCAACTACTTATAGTACCAATTACCACACAAACACACCATTGTTTAATTAAATGTTATACTTTTATCAAGTTGAGAGAATGGTCAGAGTCAGGAAGGATGTCTTACAGCCACAAACTGGTTGTTGTCCAGTTTGATGATGTCCCCTACTCTCACATTCATCCACCTCTCCTTCTGAAGACTGTAAAAAAACACCAAAGCATTTAATATAAGAAGAGCCAATACTACTTATAATATAATAATTAATATTTAGAAATGTGTAAATGTGATTATTATGTTTATTACTCCATGGATGTTAAGACTCACATGCCATTGATGAGAACCTGAGACTGGCGGTTATTCACCTGGTTATCGCTCTTGTGGCGAAACTACAGCAGATGAAAAACAGGTCTTAGTGTTTCATCGTGGTCAGTTTTATAGGGCTTTAATTGTAGTGAATGGGGTTGCCAAAGGTTCCAAAATAACATTCATTTTATCTGATAAAAGGGACTGAAGGCTGATTCATATTTCTGTAAAGATGTACAGTACCAGTGAAAGGTTTGGACACACCTTCTAATCCAATGGTCTTTCCAAAATTTTTTTTCTTTTTACATTATAAAACAATACTGAAGGCATCCAAAATATGCAATAATCTCTTTTAAACAGTTGTTATTGAGATGTGTCTGCGACATATGCTCTGTAAAGCCCTGATAAAAGAAAAATTATCATGGAAGTCCAATAATAGTAAATTTAAGATTAAGTCTCACTAACCATTGGTTTTCTTGGAGCCACACAGCTGTTTAGTTTCTTTGAGTTCTTGTTGCTTTGTGCACATGTAAATGCTCCTACTTCCACTTTTAAACATGGATGTGATACCGATCACATATTTTTCCAATCTCACCATTTGTTCCTTGAAATTTTGGTTTAGCAATATCCCTCCAGCGTTTAATAATGTGTTGTACAGTTCTTAACTCATTCTAGTAATTTCAATCAATCAGTCTCCTCCCTTCCGCTTGCTTGACGCAGGTCAATGAGTTGACCTTTCTGGAATGTGACTTTTTTAGCCAGGCAGTATATGTTTGATATGACAGAAAGAGAAAGTCACAGCAGTATCAACTTCAAAACTCCTTACTACATATTGTGTAAACGGCAAGACACTCACATAATCATCAGTGGCATCTTTAACTGCAGTGATGCTCAGCACCAGTACTAAAGGCACTATGGTGGTGAACCAGGACAAAGAGGAGATCTGAGGAATCAACTGAAAGAAATGGAGACAGAACATAAAACAGTTTATAAAGTATAACAGGAAATAACTTGTCACGGATGTTCCACAACATTAACTGTGTTGCTGTATCATGCATTAATAATATTTGGCAAATCATAGTGGAATAATCAGAATAACACACTGTTCATTTTGTCATATGAAAACATTACAGTGCTTCCTGACAGGCCACATCATACTTTACTTCAAATAATAAACCTGATGTTACCTGGAGAATAAGAAGAAATAGGAAGTAGGTATTGGCAACTTCCTGGAACTGCTCAAAGAGGTTGACTGGCAGGAAAGTAATGATGTTGTACTTTGAGGTTGTGATGCAGTTATTCTGGATAAGCAATGAGCAGGAGGTATAATGAGTCACATTCATATCAAATTTTAAAAATTGGCCAAACAGACAGAGACAGCATTATATTTAGAACAACTGATAATGAATGGCGGTGAATACAGGCAGGTGTGAATATGTTGTGGACTTTCTTACCGCATACTGAAACTTCTCGTTGTACTCCCTGTCATTGGCTCGAACCCTTCTTTCCTCTTCTATAAGAGAAAACATATTTGCTTGAAAATTAGAACATTTAAAGAATAATTTTTTATTTTAACACTGAAAAGATATCTAGATTATCAGAAACCTAAAGAGGAAAAAATATACATCAGTATTTACTGCTATACTGGATGCTAAATGCAAAATGCTGATATTGCATGTTCTAGTTTTATAAAGTGATCTTCACAAGTATATGACTTTCACTGGTCTGGAAACACTAACGTTTTTATATATACACTACCGGTCAAATGTTTGGAGACACCTTCTAATTCAGTGGCCTTTCCTGAGTTTTCTCTTTGTACATTGTAAAACAATGTGAACTGAATGTATTTTTTTCTTCAGATTTTGTTTGAAAATAAGACAAGTTGTATTTTTATCCAGTGAATACATTGTATAATAGATATTAATTACAAACGGGCTACAGCTTCCAAACATATTTTTTTGTCTATGTTTGCATAACAATGTCTTCAAGTGCCATTAATTTAAATGAAAATGATAAAGTTAACCTGACCATGACAAACTTCACCAGCTACAGTCACAATCCTAAAGTGTTAATAAGCCACATGCCACTAAGTGAATCTATAAATTAAATGCCATGCCCTGTCATTTAAAAAAAGATTTTTAAACTGGCAGCAGCGTTTTGCATATACTACATGTAAACCAGAATATTACCTGGTTTTGCCACTGCATGTGACTGCTAGAAATATGATGGTCACATATGTACTGTATCTGGCAACTGCTGTGACACACTTCTTTAGTGCAAGCCGTTTGAAGCACTAGTGTTACACGAGTTGTTTGTGTTGAGATACAGGTTATTGTCATGCCATTATCAAACCCTTGTGATCTAACACACCCACACAGTTCTCATTAGATAGAAGAAACGTTATCTAGCTTTACTTAGAATTATGTAAAGTATAGTTAGTGATTATACAGCACTGTGCAAAAGTCTTAGGCACCCTTTGTTGTTTTGTACAAACTTAATTTTATGACTTTATTAAGTCAGAAAAAAACATTTCTGATTTCCAAACATAAGTATTCCAGCAAAAAAAAAAAAAATTATATATAAAAGCCAGAAAAGAAAGTGAAATATTATGTATTAATATTATTATGGGTTTTGCATGCATGAAAAAAGAAACAAGGACAACAAAGTCCTCAGAAGGACTATGACTGGTTCTGCAGGATGTTCAGTAAAATTAAGGAGCTCATTTCCTTATAAAAATGCACAAATTGTACCTGAGACATCTGTGCTCAACAGCAGTTATTTGCATGTGTAATAAGACATTTGCACAGTACTACAGTATATATTTCCTAAATCTCCCACTGGTAAATGCTTATTTAATAACAAATCATCTGAAATAGTGCTGCCAAGGGATTTAAACTCACACAATAATTTATTTAACAACAATGAACAATCGTCTTATTTCACGTTTAATGCTTCTTGCCAGTGTCATAATCAATGGGCTTATTTGGACTTAGTCAGTCACAATAGTTTTCAAGCGAGCTCAACACAGGCTTAGTAATGGCTGGTTGTCTCTGGACCTGAATATCTGACACACAGTGCCTGTCTGTTTAAGTATTGATATACTGTTTGTATGAAAAAATATACCCATGTATGAAACAACTAGAAATGATATGTAAACAGGTTTATTTTTTCTTTTAAACATAACAGAAGAACAGGCAGGGGTGGCCAAAAATAAAAAACATAAGCGTGTTTGGAGCATGCACCAGTGAGTGGGCGCGTAGTATGTCCTGTCTTGAACTGAATCACCTACTAGACGTAAATCACTACTAACAGATGTCTTGTGGCTACACATATACAGGACACATTTACAGTTACAGCTACTGTTTCTGCTGAAATAGAAACTCCAGCTTTCCTCAATGGACCAGGTGCAACATGTGGTCAGTTTTACATGTGGTTGGTTATACATAACTGCTTCATGCACCATTTAACGGGAAATAGTTCAGAGTGGTTTATAGAGGATGGATATTATTTAACATTAGCATGGTAAAGTGACTGCTGTATGGAGAACAGAATCTGGCAGCTACACACCACCTGTTAATTTCACTTCTTTTAATGTGAGAACTTTCAGATTCCCTTTCCTGTTTTTTTTTTTTTTGCTTTTTCTTAAAAAAATACCTCACTGTTATACAATCTACACTCATACAAACCTACTCATGCAATATCTAGTCCTAACATATCCATTTTAGGATTCTGGTTTCAAATTTCAGTATAGTGTTATAACCGTGACTAAGTGGTTAGCACTATCAGGTTGATTTGAATTTCCAAGTAGCATGCACAGTAGTGTGTGTGATGGGGTGAGTGTGTGTGCTTGTGCTGTGCCTGGGTGTACCCTGCCTTGTGCCCTAAGGTCCCTAAGATTGGCTCCAAACACCCTTTTACCCTACAAAGGATATGCATTATAATAATTAAAAGAATGAATTTCAGTATACCAGGAACAACAGGTCAGCTAACAAACCAGATTAAACTTAAACCATGGCTTAAAGCCAACAAGGTCACCTCCAAAAATAAACATGTTATTTTATGGAGGTGTATTTAAACAACTGACCAAATGTTACACCAGATGAGTGCATCAAAAAAGACCAAATGCATGCATGCACAAACTTTAGCTGCCTCCGCTTTCCTCACACATCGACTGGTCCTGCACTCTCTACATTACTCACACCCTGTGTGGTTTCCTGTTAAAAGGCCATTCTGTGCTGTGATCTCCGTTACACTGACAAAACACTTACATAGTGCTATAGTCCGTCAGCGCTCTTTTTTATTTTCTTTGCATGCAACATTTGCTTGGCACAAAAAACTGACTAAAAAGAACTATAAATGAATTCTCACAAAACAGAAGACAGAGTTTATCAGGTATCTATTGGCTGTAGAAGACAAATGGCAAGATTCAAAGTTAAGCTCAGTCAGTGAGGAATTTATGCCAAGATTATGTACACTGGCTACACACTGGTACACTAAATCAGACTATAGATTTACCATGCTACTTGGATATTGCGTATTGGAAAGCGGGGGCTGAAAACCTTGACCTCACCTTGCGTGATATTAGCTTGAGTAAAAAGCAGCATTATATTCAGTTTCACTGTTTCAGAGCTTGATGTAATTAAGTGAAATGCTAGAATGTATTTTGGGCTGTAAATTCTGTATTCCATTCACTGCTAATATTAAATACACAAATATGATACCATTGCTTAATTAACTGAAAATCAGTCAAGACTAGAAAATTGGTCCATCTATGGAGAAAAATATAATAACATACAGTCACGCATATTATGATAAACGTTGTTGGAATTCAGAAAGACACAGTACTAGTATAAGTGCTTGCTTTTGTCACATTTTGCATCTTGTTTTGCTGATTATGTGTGCGTGGGTCATTGTCCTGACTCATCTCTTCCTGTTCATCCACTTGCAGACGATGCCAGACTTGGTGTCCTCTCCCCTTGGCATCCTTCTCTCCAACTCCGCTATTTTTTTTTTATATCAATTGCAATGACTTGGAGAATTTTGCTCAGGACTGCATCATGGGTTTTATTCAGTGCAATAACAGATAACAGAAGTAGTCGTGTTATTCATTATGAAAGTAGCTGCATTACTAAGCTCTGGGGCTTTTTTTTTTCAATACTGTGGAACTGTCAATATGACTAGCTAGCAATAGAGCCTAGCTTATGTAAACTGAAGAAGAGCAGTAGATTTGAGGTGTACAGTATGTACATGTATGACCTAATCTGTAATAAAAAAATAAAAAAAAGAATTCTTGATGCGTGAACCCCATCAAAAAGAACTTACATGACACAAGTACTCTATATTTGAGGTAGTGGTAATTTGTACAAACCTTTTTTTATGACTTCATTATTAAGTCAGTTCAAAAACATTTTCTGATTTAGTATTAAGCGGGAAAAAAAATTATATATATATATATATATATATATATATATATATATATATATATATATATATATATATATTACGTGAACATATCTGTAGGCCAGAAAGAAAGCAACATATTATGTAAAAGGCCACTTTTCAGAAAAAAAAAAAAAAAAACAGAAAGAAATCTTCTGGGTTTGACAGCATGAAAAAAGAAGCAGGTGTGACAAAGTCATCAGAAGGGATGTTCAGGATATGCAGGATGTTCAGTTTTCCTTATAAAACTGCACAAATTGTCTCTGAGACCAGCTTTCAAGCAAAGGGTCGTCACATAATTATTGACTTTGTTTCATTAATTACTGTTTACTGTTTACATATCCTATCTCTATAACAACCTCCTTTCTAGAAAGATTTAAATTAGACTAATGCTAAAACTAGAGCATACAGTTTACATAGCCCTGCAATACACACTGAATCACTTGTTAGCCATGCCAAAAGAAATATGTCGTCTTGATGACGAAGTGTCGCACACGACGTGGTCACTTTTACTAACTCGGTTACTTTTACTAGTCTCAGTTAATATGAATCAGACTTACCGGTATTTCTATCTTATTGAGTCAGCAATGTTAATTTATCTTTGATTCATCCAGAGAGACACGAGCGGTCAGTGAACGCTTCGATAATTGAAAAACTGAAGTAATTTGTAAGTTGAAGTAAGTTGGTGGTGTGACATTATGACTCTACAGTTCAAGAGATTGGTTAATAATGACAAAAATCAATGAAATGATGATGTAATGCTGCAAGAAGCGAGTCACATACTGTAATCGACATCATGTACAAGGTCAGGGGTAACGCAAAACGCAAAAGTGAGATGGCAAGAGTGATGAAAAGTGAGTGTGAGAGAGACATACTGAGAGAGAGAGCAAGAGAGGAAGAGCGTGATTTTTTCTCTAATGAAAATGATATATATTTTAAATAAATAAATAAATACATAAATAAATAAAAAGCACAAAGTCTAATTTGCAATCATTTTCCACAGATTGTATAGAGACAAAAAATAAAGATATACGAAGGAACAATCTGACAAAATAATATAAAACGCATTAAGAATACAAACAACAAATTTAGTGAGTTCATTTTACCTGTCTGTCTTATCTTTGCTGATGTCCATGTCAGTGGAGAAATGTTCGGAAACAACTTTCCTGGGAAGTCTTTAGGAATAGTCATTTTGAGCTTCCTTCAAAGATTATGTCACGGTTTTATTACATTATTGACATAAATCAGTCACCTGATGAGATGATGTTGAGAGATTGATACATACAGAATAAACCAGAGTAAGCACTCAAAAGCAGAGCAGGAACAGCAATCCTGTCTGAGTGACAGTATCAAGGTCTTCACTGCTGTTTTTGCCGCATTACCGAAGGTCACTCGGCTTGACGATACTGTCTCGGTTAACAGCAAATAAGGTTAATGCAGTCAATGTAAAATTAACTGTGACTTTCCCAAATCAAATTATCTGACTAAGGTAGCATTTGATCTCCCATATAAAAACGGTACTAACTCTCCCTTTACACAGCACTTATTGATTTACATCTATACAGAAGAAAAACAACCTGATTTTAAGTCGACTGGCAGCTCAAATGACACTCACGCTTGCCTTTCTCAAGTCACAGAACAGCACCCCCGGACTGTTTTTAATGCACCATACTGTTTATATATGACATAATCAGTTCACGTTCTGATTCGCTGTGGGACTAACCAATAGGAAATAGGTGATGAGGTTGCCAGGGCAACTAGCAGTGTAAACGTGGGACGGCTTTACTTGCTCCAGAGGCAGTGCAGCATGCACACAAGGCTTTTGGATTCACAGCTATATAGAGGATGCAGGATATTTACCCTGTTGTGTAGAGAAACGCATTTGTGTGTGTATGTGCGTGGGTTTGTGTGTGTGCCTGTTAAATACAATTAACTGATTCAGCTCCCTCACACAGACGAACATGGTAGGCATGTCTTTCATCTTTCACATATACAAGAAGCAACTTAAGGTCAAGTTTCCCCTCATACACATACATTTGAGGTAGGATTATGCAAAAGGAAAGAGAAAAATAAATAGAGTGACTGCATGTCAATTCAAATAATCGAGATCATTTTCCAATACTCTGTCTCAGACTTTGCTTTTTTTTTTCCATTATCGCCCTTCTTGGAACCACTTATTCCTTACCAGCTCACAAAGTACAGTATACATGGTATGAAGTACCAAAACGTATATTTAGTTTTGAATCTTTGAAACATGGCAATGAAAGCAGACATATACACATGTATTAATTTCAAAGGTAAACAGATTTAATAAAGCTTCAGCTTGCTTAGACCTCTACTTTTATAAACCTGTATTCAGCTAAAAGTTTATGACATTAGCTTCATTTCACACATAAGTAAAAACTGGGCATGTGTTATGACCGATCACAAGAAAATAACCAAAACAATAATAATAATAATAATAATAATAATAATAAAAGTAATTTAAAAAACTATGTTTAGACAGCTTGGTGGCTAAGTGGTTAGCATTGCCATCTTGCACTTCCAGGGGTGAGGGTTCGAATCCTGACTCCAATCTGTGTGCATGGTGTTTGGTGTTTTTTCTTCAGGTGTTACGCCCAAAGTCCAAAGGTGTGGTGTAGCAGGGATCCAGACAAACATGCACATTAAGGGGCTGAAATGTAACCCTTTTCGTGAACTCATGTAGCCACGCTGATTTAAACTGGAGCTATGAGTACACAAAACTTAGTTAGCTGTGTTTGCTGGCATTATCTGATAATGATGACAGAATACTGACTGGGTTCGGTTGTAATGACTGTGCGATGACTGTACCTGAGAGATTTTACTGGTCGACTCAGTCTCTTTATTGATTACATCTGAAGTAGAGGATGCAGGGTTAGGACGGACAGGAAGTGGGAAAAAGGTTTGATCATCTAAGCAGGCCAAGTCATGCCCATCTACTGTTTTGTAATTTACATGGGATAGGCTTCAGGCCTTCCACATCCCTACAGAGGATAAGCACTATAGGCAATAAATAGACGGAATGACAATCTATGCTTTTTGTACGTTTTGCCAAATGGGGGTATACAAAGTACAGTTAATAGGTTTAAAGAAACAGATAATACATATAGTTAGCATTTACTTCCTACATTTTAAATAAAGACATCTTACTGTTCAGATGACGATTACACAAAAGCACATTATAGTACTTCTATTTTGTAGTAGAATACATTTTTAAGTTTACTTGAGTGCTGAGTTTGTGTACTTCTGCTACCTCTGGTAGTAAAAGTGTTAGACCTTTCAAAGGGAAGATTCAGCAGAGTCTGCTGCCACCCAACAAACTTGCCACATTTATAATGACTGTGATTATTTAACAAGCAGCTTAAAAGCTAAAATATCAGACAATACATGCAGTGAAAAAAATATGAAGTTATTAAGCCTTGGACCCAAAGTTGCAGTATTCACAGTCGAAAGAGAAGTGATACAATATCAGCAAGAGTATTCCCAAGCTCAAGCCACATATCTGAAAGAACTTTCAAAGGTTTTTCGCACTCTTAGTGATGAACTGGCAAACACTGCTGTCATATTTAATGTTTGCTGAAGTTATCATGAAAGAATTTAATGTTTTATTACCAAATGTAAAATTTCTTTAAGAGTGTAGCAAGCCAATATAAGACCTTTTATAAATGTAGCTCATCAAATTTACATTCTTTCAGCTGTAGCTGAGTGAAAACAGCTAGAGTGAAAGCTCCTGTAATAGAATTGCAAGCACTATAAAATGATTAGCCATTCATGCCTCTTTACAAGCAGGACATGTGTGAAATTTATGCACCATTATAAACCAGGCCACAAAAAAGAGGAAGGAAGAATCCTGGGTGATATTCATTCATGTACTGACACTGGTTTCATTACCTGGTTGCAGCCTTCAGCAGAATTTAAAGTGATATAAACTGCAGTGATTAAATTATTAAAAAATTATATATTCTGTATATATAAAATATAATATATAAAAACAAACTCCCCTTCAGCACCCTGCCTAAAAAGGAAGAAGATCCTTCTGCTCCAACTTTTCTCTAATGTTTAAGTTGATAATACAGTAGTATACAAAACTGCATATAAAACATCTATATTTTGCGCATGTCTTCTCTTCTTTTTCCTCTTTTTTTCTAATCTTGGCACCTCATGGCTTAGGATTCAAGACCCATTTCACCATGTGGGTTTATAGATTGCATTTATATTATTCTTAATGATTTCACACAAAATAAAAAAGTCTGTGACATTATGCATTATATAGTTACAGTATTATGAATGAACTGTGAATTTTACTAATTGCATTGCTACAAAAAGGTTGAGGTGCACTTTTTCATCGCTCAACCCCACAGTCTGACTTACAGGGAGATCTGAGGTGATGTCCACATGGCTTCACCACTCCTCATCTCATACTCATCTCAAATCTTTCAAAGCATTAGGCTGTCTTGCTCACAAATTAAAATCAGGGCACCAACAATACTAACTGACTCACATGGTGACGTGAAAAATGTAAGGTGTGAACTGGCACAAACCGATTAATTGTTATCATCATTCTACAGTATTTATCAGTAATTTATTTTCTGCCCTGGGTGGCTGCCCATGTTGCCCATAACTAAATCTGTCTCTGGTTGTGTTTTCTGGCTTAGCCAGGGAAACCTCACCATTGTATCTCCCAAGAGAAACTCTTTTGTTTTGTTACTGTTACAAAACAAAAGAGTTATAACTGCACCTGCATCACCATTTAAATTGTGTTATTTCTTTGTAACGACATAACATACAATTTTCATTAATGTGAAAGGAGCCAAGTTAAAAAAACAATTAAGCATTTTAAGTATCAATTATGCACAGTCAACTGAAAAAATGCAGGTTGTACCTATAAGTAGATTATTCTCAAAAACTGAAGACAGAACAAGACAAAAACCTATCAACAAAAAAAGGAGCTGAAGAACTACTGGTCCCCGTTCATGTGATCATCTTTCATATTCTTCATATACAGTATGTCTGGCCTAAGGGGTAGGATGGCTAACGTAAGCCCTTGCTCACAAAAAATAAATATCAAAGCCCACCAATTACCATGTTGCAAATAAAATGTGTTATGGTTACAGTAGACGAAAGTAAAACTTTTTCACAGTTCTACACAGGATACACAGAAGTGAAATGTGACCTTTCAGACCTCACAGTGAACAAAGAAAAGTCAGCATGATGAAATAGTAACCTTGCACTTGATGGCACAAAGGGGACAAGTAGACCAGTTAGTGCAAAACAGTATGCCCAGTATTGTATAAATTCCTCTTGTGCCACATGGGCAGCTCTGTCCCCTCAGGGAATGACTCCACAAGACCTCTGGGGTGCTGTTGTATCTGGCACCAGGAAATTGGTAGCGGATCCTATGGGTGTTGTGGTTTGCAGGGTTGGGCTTCTTCGGATCAGACTTTTTTGTCTGGTGCATCCCTTGGGTGATCAATTGCAATGGGATCCGGGGAGTTTAGAGGCCAGATTAGTGGCCTTGGGCTCTTTGCCTGCTGGATCTTGGTGAATGGCAGCAGTGTATTGGGTGTTCTGGTTCCTTTCTATCATGGGCAGCATTGACTTTTTTTCTCAATTTGTGTTGCATTGGCTTTTCTGTTGCAATGGAGCGAATGGGCTGGACTTTGGGAGCCCATGATCCTGTCACCAGTTTGATTGTGTACAGTTGACTAGCGTACGTACCGTTGTTAACGAGTTTCTCACGTACATGTCTGACATACATACAGGCAGAACATTTTCTGAGACTGGTTTCAGGTCTTCCAATGTATGAAATGTAAAGATATCACTGAAAGGGTGAGTTCTGACCAATGTACAGACATAACCTTTATTTTATTTATATAGATAATCAATGTTAATGTTTTGTGGTGTTAATGTTATTTGTCAATCAGAAAACAGATTATTAGGGTTAATGGTAAAGTAAGTTCTACATAGGACAGGATTTGTTTTAGGTTTTACCATGAGGTCAGTATGGGCTGAGATTTAGGTCTGTGAAGATACACATGAATGTATTCGTTGATAATAGATAACACGTTGTTGAGTAGAGGGTCCTGACAAAAATGGCCGGATTAATTTGAGCTGCCAGAAAGAATACAGTAATTCAAATAATCAAATAATTTTTAAAAACAATTGTGCACAGAAAAGCATGGCAGATTTGTTAGATTAAACAAGACAATGTAAAAAAGTGGCAAAAGTGATCAGTCTTGTGTTCATGATGTTGGAGGTCATACTGTACTAATATCTTTGTAAGACAAATAGAAAGAAAGCTATTAAAAGTGAAACTATTTTAAACTTTGTGTTTCAAAATCAAATAAGTTCATCTGCTGGTTACAATGATGATTTTGCACAACATAAATTCCACAATTATTCAAGCTTTTTTCTTGAGATAAAAAAGGAAAAATAACGAAAATCTTGAGTCTGATAACATAATGTAAATTCTGGAAGAGGTATTTTTATTAAATAAATGTATAGAAAACAATGCAAGACAAAATTTATCACTGTTTTTTTTTGCCTCAAATGATTTTTAACCAAATAAATGTTAACAATATTTAACCAAGTGAACCACAAAGGATTTGCCCTTTTTTTGTTTAGATATTTGTACAATCTGCTTTTTATACTTGCACCCCTTTCCCGTTTATCAATCACACACTGCAGTGAAACATGAATATATTGCATTAAAGGATGCTATTATAGATATAATTACCTGGGGGAGGCCTCTTTCTGAACACTGCCATGCCTCTGATGTTCCGCTGCTCCGTCCCATGGGAAAATCTAAACACACACACACACACACACAGAAAACAAAACACACCGTCAACAGGATCTCAAGGATAAAACAGCGGACAAATGGCTGCTCACTAAGGGAATATAGTGATATTTAATCCCCAGACCTACAGCACAGTTCGGTCAGCGAAGTCTCAGTCTCAGCCACTGCTTATGGGCTAACTGCCCTTTCTTCACACCCTGACGTTATATATAAGAAAATGTATGGCCTTATATGCAGTAAAAACAGGGAAATTAGTTTTTAAAAAGTGTAACTTGACTTATTTGTCTCATATTGCGTTCATTGTGGGTACAGTTTAATCAACAATTAAAGCTTTTCTTGTGCATTTTAAAAACATTCTTAAAAAATTATCATTATTCATAATGTGAATAAAGTATATTGAGCCATGTTCACAATTTTACAGCAGACACTTCTGTTTTTTAAAGCAAACACTTAAAATACAAAAATTAAATAATACATCACTGCTGTCTTTTAGGTGATTTGAGCATTGTGTTTCTACTTGTCTGTTGGATGTCCTGTGAAGATGACCCTGAGAACCTGTCTCCATTTTTATCAAAAGATTTGCAAAAGGTGCTGAACTGCTTTCAGCCCACACCTACAGCAAGACAACATATTGTAATATAAAATAAAAAAATACTGTAAATAAAAAACAAATGTACCTTACCTGTTCTGGAAAAAAACAAAAACACTAAATCTACATCAGTCATTAATCCTTCTGCTGATATAGAGCAGTGTGCCTGACTCTTTCACTTGCGCTCTCTTTTATTAGCTTTGTTTACACTCGTACACACTGTCACTCTCTCTCCCGATTGGCTACAGTTGACAATCACTAAGTGGCTGGACCTCCTTTGCATCTGAAATTAGCAAGAGTGATGACATATAACTCTTTGAGCAATTATATGGTGAATGGATGCAAATTTCTCACAAACCCTATCCTTGCACCGCTGCCAAAGCCCTGTCTGTAAAATACAATTTTGATGGCAAATTCCAATTTAAAAAAAATAATAATTCCACACACCCCCATTAATAATCAAGAAAACAGGTTTTTATTTTCACTCCACCCAGGAGTCTACAAGTAAGCAGCTAAAAATTTCATCATCTCACTGGCCAGATATGCTTGGCATGACAGCTACCTGGAGGAAAGTGCTTGTTCAAGCCAATTCCCACTATCCATTCAGAAAGGGTAAATGTTTTAGTAGGTCAATATGAAAGGCACAGAATTTTAACCCTTGTCCCTAGTAGAACCCATTATGGCAGGCACCATTTAATGGTGGTCCGCGGGCTGCATCTGGACCAAGCTTTCCTAATAAATGAGAATAATTAATATACAAGTAATCTTTTTTCCTTGGGGTGGGTGTGGCTATACTCGTCATTCAATAGTGAATGTGTGGAAGAAACAGAAATGAAAGCACGACAGAGCACGGCTTACTCCAAGAAAAGGAAAGTACTCTATGAAAACTGAATATTCAAACAGAACAGATCAATATACAGTGGAACCTTGGATTGTGAGTAACTTGGTCTGAGAGTATTTTTCAAGATGAGCAAAATTTTAAAATAAATTTTAACTTGTTAAACAAGCAAGGTATTGATATACGAATATTGATGTACATATATACTTTGCCGGCCGGCCGTCACATGATCACAACTGAGCCAATGATTCTTCTCTCTCACATGCTGTGGGTTTGGGGTAATCACCGCCCATGCTCAGTCTCAGTGCGTGTGCGCCACTCGTATAGTCAAAATCCATGCACATGTGTACTGTTTACTATAACATTGTGACCACGTGTGTGTGCGAATGTAAAGCATTGTGTGTGTGTGTGTGTGTGTGTGTGTGTGTGTGTGTGTGTGTGTGTGTGTGTAGTGACTGTTCTTTACTAACTGTACTGCAACAACAGCCTCCATGAAGAAAAAAAAGTATAAAAGGCTGTAGCAGTGCAGGAGATAAATCTGTTTAGAGGAGCGTGTCTGTGTGTGTATTTTGTATTCATTATTTTTAAATGAATATTTTGGGGCTGTGAAATGAATCATGTATGCTTGTTCTATCAAAATATAATGATCACTTATGTGTTATTAATTAATGTTTTATGTATTTTATTTGTTTTTGAGTATATTTAAATTATATATTTGAATTATATTTAAAGAAAATTTATTTTAATCTTTCAAGTAATCTTGTTTCAAGTAATTTTGATCTTGCGATCAAAATATTGACCAAAATGATCATGATTGTGATTTTTGTCATACAGTAATTGAAAAGTCCTACTAATGAATGTAATGGCTTCACCTGTCACGTCTTTCATGAAAGAATAGACAGTTAATAATGCCACTGAAGCCCAAACACCTGTTTATTCATGGAGTGGAAACTATACCAAAGTAATGTAAGAAAAATATACTAGGGATGCCCCACAGAGACCTACACCTAATCAGACACCTCAGCAGATGTTTGATCAAGCTTTCCACCGGTTTAGAAGTGCCAATCAGCACAAAAACACACAAAAAAAAATAAGGTCAATATTTTGTAAAAGCCCAATAGAGGGTAGGCCCAATAGAACAGATCCAGTGGAACACCTTGCAGTTATGGTAGAACAGGAATGGGAGAGATGCTGCCTGAAAGTGAAGCTGAAAAATCGGCAGTAATCACGAGATTGACATCTGGTCTGCATTAACCAGAAAGCTAAAGGAAAGTTTATATACAATATAAAAAAGCAATAAACGGCATCAACTTTGTAGTCTATTACAGTAAAAAAAATGTTCCCATACACTGTAAAAGAAATTGTATTCAGCTTTCAACAGTATTTTTCCAACCGCTTGCATCAGTACAAGGGTGCAAGGAAATCTGAAATGTGATCACATCACAGACAAGGACAAACTCGTGATTTTTAAAGCAATGCGCAAATGGCTATGTGCTCAGCATTTCAAAAAGCTCATCGCTAACAGAGACTTTACTGACTTTACTGAAATCAACATGATGGTCAGGAAATCACTGACTAGCAAACATCTGACAGTTGCAGCAGGGAGATTACACGAGACCCAACAGCAGATAAACATTAACTGAATTAGAAAAGTAGGCTATGATGTATAAAGCTAAATATAGAATATTGGTAAATTTGGGGTGTTTAGGCCGACGCTACTTGCAATGTTTTATTTTAGACAGTAACAGTTGTTTAGTTGTGAACAGTGGTAAGTGTGTATAGACTGTATGTATGTTTGTCTTTCTCAGTGATGGACACTGACATCATGGTCAATGTGATCAACATAAATATTGGAGAAATATAAGTATAAATATCATTTAATCAAACTCATTTTTTTTTTGTTTAAATGATGCTTTAGGTAATTACTTGCATCACTTGTTGCTTATGTCTCTATCTATTATTCTAGCTGGTTAATCTCCCTCTCTCTCAAAAAGGTCAAAACCAGCTGCCATCATATCATCAGACCAGAAGCCTTATAATGACATTTGCTATAGGAAATTAACCAAAGGTCTCCTCTCCCCTTGTCCTTTTTTTTCCTGCTTATCGTTTCATACGGCCAATTGTTTCCTGCATTACAGACTTGCTTGTTCTCTAAGCAACGCTTAACAAAGCACATTTTCTTGGCTGAAAATCAATTTTTTTTTTCACTCCTAAAGGAATGTCCAAGTCCAGCTTAAGTCAAACATTCAATTACCTTAACAAATGACTTTTAAATACTTAAAAACTGTTGCAGTTTCAAGGACACCTACAGAAACTGGCCACTTTAATAAGAACACATGTGCATCCGCTTGTTCATGCAGTCAGAGATTTTGACTGTTGCTGGTGCCTGATATGAGTGATGATTTGAGTGTTTCATGAAGGCCTGATCTCCTGGGATTTCAACAGTCAGTAGCACAGAGAATGATGTTTAAGAAAGGATGAATAAAAAGCATCAGTTCTGAGGGCCGAAACGCTTTGTTGATGGGAACAGTCTGAGAGAGCTGGTTTTAGCTAATATTAGCACTTGATTTTTAATACGAAGATGTTTAATATCTTCAGGATGATATAATACACTGAGCGGATGAGCCTGCTTGGATGACTGAGCAGGGGTGCAGGTGTTCCTCTCAAAGTGGTTTAACAAGGGGTTTCTGCAGAGGTGTAAAAATATAATCCCACAGATTTAAGCAGATTCATCACTCACTTAAGTTAAACACCAAAACATTCATGGTGTCCTGCGGAAAAAAATATTGACTCCCACATTTCTCCTGCTGTTCAGGAGTCTTGGAGCGCATTAGAGAAACCCTAGCAAGTTGAATAAGCATTAGAGCCGCTTAATAAGATTAGTAAAGCAGCCCGAAGAAGTAAACACACCAACTAAAATGACTTCATTTTAACTAATAAATACTAACTCGTATTACCCCAGATATTCAGTAACTTTCTGAGTTTTGAAACATTCTTGGCACAACACAGGAGGATGCTCTGTTAGCTATTTATTGTTTAGAAAAGTAATGGACAAATTATTTACCTTGTTAGGTCCTCTCTCGCTCTCCTTTTCTCTCTCTCTCTCTCTCTGTGTGTTTTCGTTTTCTAGTCCCTCCTGTCAGAGCTTTATTCCGTTATTTTTAACGGCTTTTCCGGTGTTTTGAGCCTCCCAGCATCGCGCGCGCTGCAGGTAAGAGACAGTTAACCTGAAGCAGACACGCGCACAATGAATGGAGACTGCGGGGAAGGGCGTGGCTTCGGCATCTAAGGCCCCGCCTCCCAAGTGGCACACGCGCCATAATATTTATATCTTATAAATAAAAAAAAAAGAAGCAAATATTAACATTTCTGCGGTAAGTTAAATGAAACTGGTTTTAAAGAGGTAACATAAAGGTTTGCATCCCGATACTATTATTATTATTATTATTATTATTATTATTATTATAAGTAGGGGTTTTAAATATATTATCGCAATTAATTTTCTATTCAATATAATAATAATAACAATTTTTTTTTCTGGGTTCGATTCCTGGTCAGGTTCGATTCCCATCTCTGTGTGCATGAAGTTTGCATGTTCTCCCTGTGCTTGGTGGGATTCCTCATGTCTTCCTTCCAAAGACATGCAGATTAGGCTAACTGGCATCCTCAAATTGCCCGTAGTGCATGAATGAGTGTATGTGTGTGATCTGCAACGGATTGGCACCCCACCCAGGGTGTACCCGCGATAGGCCCCAGTCCTCCGTGACGCTGTATACGAGGTGTATATAAGAGGTACAGAAGATGAGTTAGTGATTAAGTAAATACTGTTTTATTTGGTGACTAGTTTATGTTCGCCCTCTATTGGGCAAAATCTAAATTACATTACATGTACAGCAGTGGCGGCCCCCCTTCAAGTTAGGCAGAGAAGAATGCTACTTTAACATGTAATTATTTAATATAATAATTATTTATTTTAATGATTTAAAATAATTTAGTCACAATATTCCGCTGTATTTCTTAATTTATTTATTTATTTGCAATTTTAAAAAATCTAAACTGTATTACGTTCATTTGTGTTCGTGTAGGCGGGGCGCCGGACAAACGAGTGTCTATGTAGGCGCGTACATTTTTGAAAAGCATGTGACCTGAGGCTGAGCTCTGATTGGATTTTGTCACATCATCCTGGGTCGCAGCACTGTGCGCCCTGAACCCTCCCTCTTTCTTCTTAGCGAATCAATATTGTTTTTAAATATTTGGGCTCATGTGATTGGACCATTCTCAACGATTCTTCCAGCACTTCTTACGGCAAGCGGAGCTGCTGACTGGATGCGATGCGAGTCAGGGCTTAATTTTATACTAGTAGTAATGATCACCACATAATCACCTGATAAATGCCGATTTACAGGCGAGTATTAAAAGTTTCATTTTAATTTTGTTTGCGCCCCCTCCAAAATTTGTATACAGTACAGTATACACCAACTAATAGCCTACGTTTGTGCATGCTTATTAAGTACATTTTTTTTTAAAGTTCAATTTTAAAAGTTTATTCCCAACAAATCTTCAAAGAACATAAACTTCTCTTTCAGAAGGCCCAGGCTATCCAGGTCGTGACTCCATCAATATTTTACCCTGTTCTTCAAATTGAGTTATATTTCTGTTAATAAAGGATATTTCAAGATTCCTTTGTCTCTGGGACATTCCACCCCCAGAATGAACAAAAGTTCGCCTCTTTGAGAATCTAAATTTTGGGGGGAGTTTTTACATGTAGCCATGCTTGGATACAGAAAAGGAGGCAACAAATAGTAGTCATAAAAAAATAATGGCAACAAACTTGGTGCATTCAGTACATTTGATCATGAAACTACTTCTTTAATATTCATTCATTTATTCATAGTACTACTCTAGCTCTTACTCAATCCCTCCATGTTTTTAGCATAGGTTTTTCGGTTTATGTTTAATTTAAATTTTGCAGCCATCATTAACAATTGTATCCCAATCAGCTATTTTAACCGGTTACCAAATTTGTATATATAAATGCTATTATAGAAAGCAGCACAAATACAAAAATATCTCTAAGTGTAATGAGCAAAAAAAGAGTGACACGGAGTAGCATAGGTGCAGTAGCACAGCAGGTTGCATTTCTAGCTTCCCCCTATCTCCCAAAGACATGTTGGTAGTTGTACTCTATGTGTGTTGTTTGCCCCTATGTGTGCATGTTAATGTTTTTATGCATGCTTGCCTGCAGTAGACAGGTATCGCCACCTCATATCCAGCATTAGCAGGATGTTTTCCTTAAATCAGTTATTGAAATTTCATGAAAATGAATGAGGCATTCCTCTTCAGTAATAAAAATTCAAAGTTCAGTTGGCTCTGTAGTGAATCTCTTTAATGAAGCATAGGTTGAGGGAAAAGTTAGTTGTTTATTCTGCTTCTGTGAAATGCTGTATTTATTAGCTTAGAAGACATGATAAAATATATTTCAAAAAGATAAATAAAGGTATAATTTACAGTAGGTTGTGTAGAAAAGCAAAGTTGAGACTAAACAGGGACAAAGGGGGTTTTGATAAAATTGTGGAACTTCAGTAACTTAAGTTGCTTCCAGTATACTAACCGCAGCTAAAGTTGTATTGTGGCCAAATAGTTCCAGGTATTGCAATATAATATATAGATAATAGATAATAATATAATATAAAATGTCGTATAACATCTGATTAAGTGCAGCTTGAAATAGCTGCACTCATTAAATGTCCTGTAATTTATCACCTAATCAATTAAATAATTTATTTATCAAAAGAAGTTACATATAGCACTAAATTGGCCATGCTTGTGAATAAATGTGGGTGTTTGCGCATGTGAGATGCCCTGCAATGGAAACCTCCATAAACATCTGCTTCATAATGCTGAAAGATAACAAGAAACTGGAAGCTAAGTGAATTTTTTTTTTGCTGCCACCTTTTATGTTTTTTGTTTTTGTTTTTGTTTTTTTTTACAGGGCAACCGCTTTTAAGTTGATTTCCGTATTCTGAGATTGACGTTCCGATGTTTCCGTATCAGGGTCAGGGAGGTGCCACTGAATGAAGACTTGGTAGAAAAAGCAGCCCAGCAAAGCCCCCAACAGAGGAGCCAGCAGCGGCACCCAGAAGAAGTAATCATAGCACCTAAGTGGAGTTAAAGAGAAAAAAAAAATCTCTGTAAATCTCATTAATGGGTACTATTAAATCGAGATCAGAATGTGAGCTACAACAATCTCAGACTTACGTGAAGACTTCAGTGCCCCAGCCCGCCGTGAGAGTGAAGAGCCGTGGCCCAAGATCCCTTGCAGGATTTATGGCTCCACCACAGTTAGACGACATGGACATGGCTATTCCCAAAACAACAGCTGCTACAATGGGTGGGAGCAAAGCATCAGGGGCAGGTCTGTTCCTTTTATCACTTAGAGGCAGGATACACAGCAGAAGTGTAGCGGTACCAACCACCTGCCCATACCATCATGAAGAAAGAAGAAAATTAATTTCAGACATCAAGGCTTTTGTCATACCCTGCAGCCACAGTACTGCAGCCTTTAGCATTTAGTATTGAGCATTTAGGCAACTGATCAACAAGATAGTGATGTTTAAATCAAAAACAAAAGATGATGTAAAAGTCAAGCAGGGTAAAAAAAATAATGCAGGTAATTTAACTGATCAACTACCGTAATTATCTAGCAATTCATTAAGAGTGTAAAAGAATATATTTCTGAAATAGACAATAAAATGAGCTTAGCAAAGCAAAAATACAAGGGGCATTCAAATCAAACCGGGACTTTTAATTGTGCAGAATAACAAAACATAGTTTTGAGAGTAAATCTATACTGTAATCCTCTGCTGCACTAATGCACTTATCCCAGTATTTCACTAGTGCTTGGATGCCATTAAAGTAGAAGGTTTTATCAGTATGCTTAAACCATAATCGGACTGACTGCTTTATGTCTAAAAAACTGGCCTCCCAGGAACTCCTTTAATGGCCCAAACATTTAAAAATGGTGTGGGGTGAGGTTAGGAGTGTATAGGGATGTGGCCTTAAATCCCAGACAAGTTCCTGTCCTGCTTTAGTGAAGGATTGTGTGTACTAACGACCCACAGGAAGATGTCTCTCTCTGCATTCACTTTTCAATAAAGTCTTCTATAAATGTCAGTCAGGTTTATGACTTCAATCACAAATTTCCAGTTTGACTTGAACAGCTATTATACATATAAAAATATTTTTTAAATATCGTCCTCTATTTTGGGTTGCCTCCCAAAATTATTTTCATTATTCACTTATGTTATGTAATCACGTTCATTATACAGTATGTGACTATATTGTTGACTTTATATGTAAACAATTCTGGTATTTTGTTCCATAATATTCCGGTCACCTGTAAGTATTTGATTGCCTCCAAGAAATCATAATTTTTAAAAACCTTTCATTTTTGAATTACATAATTCAGGCTTTTGCACTGGATTGGCACCCTGTCCAGGGTGTACCCCGCATTGTGCCCAAGGTCTCCTGGGATAGGCTCCAGGCCCCCCCGTGACCCTGAACACAGCATTAAGCGGTATAGATGATGAGTGGATGAGTGAGGCTTTTGCACTGACCTGGTCAAAGATGTTGGTCGTCAGGGAAGTTCCCGGTGTGGGGTAGGTGGCAAAGATGGATGCAGTTTCATTAGGACCGTAAGCAGTCAGAACCCCACCACTGTATTTCATTATAGCATCTAGAGCAAAAAAAAAAAAATATATATATATATATATATATATATATATTCCTAACTCTGCCATTTTTATAAAGAAACAAAGTGTTACCTGTATCGTATTTGCCAATCAAAAATTTGGAGAGTAATCTTTTAATGACAATTTGATTTAAAAAGTCATAGTTGCTTTCGGAGTGAATGTGACCTCACCATGGTACATGATGTAAACAACTGCAGAAGCAAGGTAGGCACCAAACACCTGACACAGGGAGTAGGGCAGAAAGCAGTGCCAGGGAAGATCACCCAACACACAAAAGCTCAGAGAGACTGCAGGGTTCAGGTGAGCACCTAAATGAGGAAGGATGGGGAAAGAGTGAAGGGTATAAAGATGAGGTGATAACCAGTATTCTGGAACGTTTAGAAGTTTCATAACCAAGAAATAATAATAATAATAATAATAATAATAATAATAATAATAATAATGTCTCACCTGACACCCCCATGGAGAGGTACATGGCAGACATTACCCCCACAGCAAAGCTCAGGTTGGCTGACAGATACTGCCCCTTCATCTCATTGCCGGTCTTCACCTGAGCTGCCCCAGAACAGCCGAACAGCTTGAGCACAAAACAGGAGGGGAAAGATCATCAAAATATGGAAGAATAAAGAGAACCTCTTGAGGGCTCACGGGTGTGTTGTGATTAAACAGCAACATAAGTATGCTCATATAACTTATAATAAATGCATATAGGAAGAAGAACAAAACCTTCTGTCATATACTGATCATTTAAACTCTTGACATATTTGTTTGGCTGTAAACTGTAAAGACGTACTACTGTGCTTGCCTGACTGACACAGACATCATGTAAACATGTAAATGTAATAAATATGTTGTTTTGGAGATATATAAATATAACTTTAGGGTTTTATAGGGTTGGTTTTTACTTACTTTTTTATTATTTTCATAGTTTGCTGTAATAGGTTATGAATTGTTTTATACCACAGTACTGTTGAATTTTTAAATCGGATTGGTCAGAATGATATTGGAATAATAGGTCAGAATTATTTCAATTTGTTTCAATTTAATTCAATTCAATTCTATTTTATTTATATAGCAAAATTAAAATAGTCAGTCACAATTCAGCTTTAAAGAATAAAAAGACAGTTGATTTTGCAAAGAAAATTAGTATAAAATGTTTGCGAAAGGTGTATAAATCAAAATGACCAGATTGTCTTTGCAAAATGATAGCAAGTATAGAATCAACATTTTGTATCAGTGACAATTGAAGCTGTAGTATTCAAGATTTGAGAGCAAGCCACATTTTCTTTTCTTATTAACTTTGTGTGAAAATATCACTAGTGATAAAACTATTGTAAAAACTTAATATATTTAAAAATTGTTCCAAAAAAATGAAGAAAAAAAAAGTAACTATACAGTCGTTTTTAGTAAATAAAAAATTATGAATGTTGACAAATTGCTGTAGAATAAGAGAAATAATTTCAAGTGATAATGGCCTTGTGATTTGTAATTTTGAATTTTTTCCTATATCTCAAAAATATTTTATATCCAGTACCAAACTATAAAATGTAAATCCTAACAGAAATGGAGCTGTAAGGTTTTATTTGTTGTGCAGTTGTTGTTTTTTTTAGTTCAAACTACACACAATTTATTTGTCATTTATATTATTTACAGTACATAGATTAACATAGGGATACAAGTCGTGCAGTTAGACTTTCAATTGGCTTTTAACTAAAGAGGCATTTACTTACTATTTAAACACAGTTCTTCCTAACCTTAACATAATCAAGTGTCAAAGCCTGACTGCCAATAACTTTCGTGCAGAGAAGTGTAAATAACAGGGTTTAAATGTATGTAAGTTCTTGACAATTTTCTGTAAATACTGTATACATTTAGGGGGAAAAAATACCTAAATCCTGGAACCTTAATACTAATTTGCTTGTAATTCTATGAGAATAGTCTAATGGTGTAGTTGAGCTGTTAAAATGATATGAATGCAGATCTTTATCTTTCACCAGCATGCAATCACTGCCAAGGAGTGCACGAGTAACAGGCTATGGTTGAACTACATGAGATTACAGCATTGTGGATAACAGCTTTTGCATAAGTGAGTGGGAGGAGGGGGGGTGGGGGGGGATGCGTGGCAACAGGAATAAAGGTTGTTGACGTTGTTCTTTAACACTGACAACACTGCTCAACAATGTGGATTTATATGCATATGCAGCAAAGGTTAACTAAGACAACTTATCAGTGAAATAAACAAACCCAGTCTCATAGACTGCACTGAAATGTGAAACAGAATATGTACAGTATAACATATACAGTATGCTTATACCTTAAGCCAAAAACTACAGTATATTTAAGCAATATTGCACAAGAGGGAGTGCTGTAGTACTGAATATCAGCACAGCTGTTCAGTACATCAGCACGACAGTTAGTAACTGACAGGTTGTGTAATTACCAGGGGTAAAAGTAGTTTTAAATCCTTACTAGCATGAGACCAAATGGTAAGGAAAATAAAATCTGGAGCTTGTGGACAGTCCTGAGAAAATTACAAGATTTACTTTTCAAGGCTAAATTTTCATTTATTCCACTTATATCAGAATATCAGCTAATTTCCAGGTTAAATCCCAAATAGTGTAAAATGGAAAGCTAGAGTGCTGTGTAAGGTGCAAGTTAGAATCTCTTGTTCCACACACTAAGTAGTGTGAGTAGTAGTAGTGAGTATTTACTGAGGGCATTGTGTTAGAAGCTAGTCCGCGTTGTACCTCACAATGTCATTTGTGATGGACAAAGTGTTGTTAAGGCTCATAATGTTATTCTTGCTAAAAGTGTTTTGGTGACTAGTTTTGAATATGGGATTTTTCAGGCAGCTGTACTTCTCTCTTTTCATTACTGCGGATCGTACTGACTTACTTTCACACACGCTGGCAACCAACAGTTAATTAACCATTGTTATATTGAGTGATACATAAAATGTCCCAGCGCTGTTATGTTGTATTATGGCCACTCATGGAATGCCTCTTATCCAATCTGACTACTCTGTCAGAACTAACTGTATATTTAAAGATGTTTCATTTACTGTAGGGAAGCTGTACTTATTACTGCTACCTACTAAATCCTTTACTGTTTACATCCCATATTATGCACGTTTATTGTACTTTGCATTTCTTGGTCTGGCCTGTATATTCTGATATCTCACATAGTTCTGGCTTTACAGTCAATATTCTTGACGTAATCTGATTACCAAAAGTTTTTATTATATATTTCTGTAGTTATAGATTTTCACATTGAAAGTTGCATTCTTATGGAGTATAATATGCCGAAGATAACATCTAACAGCATCCAACATCATGTTTTAATTGAAATTGGCTTCTTCATGGAGGGCCCCTCTGTCCTTTTCTTTGGTGATATTCGGTCTCAATATGAGGAGACCTTGATATGTTGCCCTCTTTATCTACCTGCTTAGCTGTTATGTTTTTATAATGATCCATAATGGGAGGTTAATGATTTTATGTATTCAGTAATTATTATACCTGCCATATCTTAATATGTGGGTAATCAATAACAAGAATGCATTACTGCCAGAAATCAACTAATTGTAGAAACATAAGCTGCAGAAACATTTGATAGTCTGAAAAAGCTGTTATCATTTTATTATGAATTCATAAAGCTAACATTGCTAGTATGGATTTTTGAGGGTTTTCATTTTGTAATTTTGCTGCTGCATTACTAAAAGCATTAACATGTATTTGATTTTAAAAGTTTGTATGTTGCACAGTTTTTTTTTTTTTTTACATTTATTCTCTACCGTCAAGGTTAGAAAATTATTTTTTTTAATCAACATTAGTGTATTTCAGGGAAAATGTAAGCAAATCTTGAGAATTTTACATATTGTGTTGCATGATTCAATATAGGATCGTTTGAAATGGAGCTAAAACTCACCATTAGAACGAAGGTGCCAATGATCTCTCCTAGGCACTGTCTGACTAAGGTGTTGCGTATCTTCATCCTCTTCATCATTTTCTTCATGCGGCTCACTAGGCTGATCTGCATGTTTCCAGCTGTCCCTGCGGCCTCTCTGCTGTTCTCAGATGTTATAAGGTGGACAGATTTTCTTTTGACTTGCTCTTCTTCATGTGATCCAGTACACTTTGTCCTCCATTGCTCTGATAAATCTGACGTCATTAATAACTTGGCATACAGAGCTCAGAAGATAAGATAATATGTCATTCCCCAAATATGTGATTTCACTGGTGTAAAGTAGAGAGGGATCATTCAGTCGTATGGGGATATTTCTACTATACACAAATACATACTGTATGTTATGGCAAACTTTTCGCAGCAGCTTTTAAAACTCCAAATTAAGAGAACTAAACCTTACACATACACAGTTTATAAGACACTATTGTATATTGCCACAAGATCATCGCATCTGAATTTACGTTGATAAGTGCAAAAAAGCACTAAGCACTTCAAGTGCCAAAAGTTTATGTAACAACCTCAGCAGCAACCTCATTTCCCCTCTGGTCTTTTCCAACCACTCAGCATTCAGCAGCGTCACCAGTATACTAATCAGCGGCCTGATCGTCTGTCACCATCTGCACCTGTTTCTCACTGGTTCATGCCTTAAGATTTTTTTATGCTAGAAGGATTAATATGCCTCTGTGTTGCTTAACAAACAAAAAACCTTTCTCTGAAACTGGTCAAACTGGTCTGGAGTAGAGAGGCAAAAACTTACCAAAAATAGAGGCAAAAATAATCATTCAGAACCGCGGAGAGCTATTCCTTAAGACTACGTTAAAAATACAATAACACCTGTCTTTTGGAAGCAATCTATTAAGAAATGAGAGGTGGCTCAATACTTTGGCATACAGTAGCACTATGGTTCCTGGAAGATCCCAAAATTGTCAGGTGTCCATAAATATTTGGCCATATGTTTATATCATGCAATGGACAGACCACGAATACAGAAACTTTACCGCTACATGTTGAGAGCCAAAATATAAGTATGTAGTGTTAGCAAAAAATCTCTTTGTCCACACACCAAGAAGTGCCCTTGATCAGAGCTTAGAGGGGGATTTGGGGTTCAGCCTTGTATTAGGATACTATATACCTGTATATATAATAACTAGCCTCACGTTAGCCATAAATAACGCAACATAGATGGTTCAGAGGCAATTCGCAATCACTTTAATGAGCAGTTACGGAGAGACATTATGTTATCAGATGTGTTTCCTTGCTGACTGGTTTTGAATGTGGGATTTGACAGGCAGCTGCTCTCCCATCTTTTCAGTACTGCAGACCGCACTGGCTTATGTTCACTCAACCTGGCAACCGACAGTTAATCATCAGTTGATTAAGTGATATGCTGTATTATCACCACTTGTGGAATGCCTCTCATTTAATCTGAGTGCTCTTTCGGAACTAACTGTATATTTAAACACTTTCTGTTTATGGAAAGCTATGCTTATTACAGCTGCATTAGTACTGCACAAAACAATTCAGATCCATCAAGTAAACCGATTCATTATACATTGAATTCATTCCTTATTATCAGCGGTAGTCTAACAAACCTGGGCTTATCAGTTCATAGTCTGCCATACTATAGATACGAACATAATTTATTCCTGAAATGTTTCAAGTAATTGGAAACAAACCAGAGTGGAACCTTGGTAAGATTTATAGATCTATGATGGTCAATTTACAATTTGCAATCTACAGAACTGATATATGGATTTTACACAAACACACTACATGCATTTTATTTGGCAGGAGAGAAAGAAATATTTGGCTAATGAGAGAGATCAGGCAGAATGTCCAAACTGGTTTGAGCTGAAAGGAAGTTTACCGTAACTCAAATGAAGCACATAATAGCTTCAGACTTCTATTCTTAGCAGATAGGAGTGGAATCTGATGATTTGTTTTCTTACTGTTGTATGTCATCTACCTTAAGGTTCAATGCTTTGTGCATGCTGAGGTTCCCTTGGGGATGATGTAGAGTCAAATTATTCTAATATGATTATTGCACACTTTACAACACTGCAGATAACTAATGAGTTACAGTACATATAATAAACATTATTATCAATTAGCTGCTGGAATGTGCTTGAAAGAACATTGCAGTGCAATAAAGTTATTTATTAATTTACTTCCTGAAGGCAAAATGAGCTCTCATATATATATATATATAGTCATTAGATAAAGGACAATTTTATTTTAATGTTTAATAGGAACAATATAAATATAGGCATTACATAAACATGACATAAGACATTGTAAACTTTGGAACTTATCAATTTATATTTTATACATCTTGTATATATTTCTCAGTGACATGTGAACATGTTTAGACAAAATGTATTAACAAATATTTGATAAAACAAGTGATCTCTTAATTGTTCTACAGACTTCAGGTGCTGTTGTAATCTTCTGTAAAATTGTATTTTATATAGAAATATAGTTATGATTGATTTTATTGCGTGACTACATCCTCTTAGGAGTAGTGATACATAAGACATATAAGACTGAATAATCAGCCAAAAACCTATTTGTAATTGTGTAACAAGATAATTACAAATTTGGTATAAAGGTAACATATGTTCTTCTCTTGGGACTTTATGGGAAGACAGCAAATGGAAAGACAGAACCTGAAAAGCAATGTGGATATTTACACAGAAAATATATTCACATGACTGTTATGCAGGTGTTTAATTTTTTTTTTTTTTTTTTGCCTGACCGTTCTGACTTTTGAAACTGCCTGCAGTTCAGCATCTGTTTATGTACATGTACATACCGTTTATGTACATTTACATACATATTGTCAGAAATATAGCAGTTGTAACAGATGTCAGATTATGGTGCAGGTTAACATAGAGATCTTCACTGTATATCTTACACAACAACAACAAAAAAAAACAACAACTCAGACATTACTTACCCGTTGCAGCTTATGCTGAAGTCTGTGTGAATACTAGTGTGTGCAGTTTTGAGAATAACTCAAATCTAAATACAGCATTTAAGTCCATATTTTCAGTTGTTGCAAAGGAGATGTTGCCATTAACACTACTAAGGACGTTGCAGTAAGACCTCCACAGGGCCAGGGGGCAATCTCTTGATCAGGTGCCAGACCTCGAGCCGCCTCAAACCCTGCAAACTCTGACCTTCAACCTCCAACAGTTCATCTCCTGGGAAAACCTTCCCAACTGGTCCACCTGAGTAAAAGCAAAAGCTGCGTTAATAATGAATTAATTTCCATAAATATTTCATCATAACATATTCTTACATTATGAACCCTTTCAAGACAATTTATATACAAATATGAATGTCATGTTATAATGAAAATAATTATAAATAGTGACGTTAAATTATGTAGATTTTTTTTTATTAATCCGTGAATAAAAATGTATTATTCATCAGTCTCGCTGGCGCACAGGCCTTAAGGGGATTGGAGTTCAGATTTTTTTGTTAAAGCAAAATTGAGGTGAATATAAGTACATTATAATAGGTTTTGGTTATTATATATTTTCCTGCTCTGCACACAAACTGTGAAATCTATCCCCAGAAACACAAGTACAATAGACATGCGGCAATTTCAGGAAAATAAAAAGTTACATTTGTATTAATACATCATAACATTAAAAGATGCCAAGTGATTTAGCTCACTGAAGCTGAAGCTTTGTATGAGTCTCAGCTGAACTTTAAAATGCATTTTTGCACGGATTGAGGATTGCGGAATTACTTACCCTGTACTCACATTCTGGGTCACACATTTACAGTCAGTGTGCAAAACAGGAACATTTATAAAGACCAAGATGTAATATATGCACCACAATTGTGATTTATAAAAGACTTTAAATTGTATTTTTTTAAAACATTTGATTGAAGTTATTTTTGTTTAATACTGAATTTATGAGTTTTATCTTATTATACTATAACTTGCTATAAATTGGAACTCCAATTTGTTGTGGGGAATATAGTTGCCGTTTTTCATTGAAATTAATTTATCTGCAAAAAAAACATGATCAGAACTTTTATGTTCTGAAAGTCATAAAAGTTGGCTGTCACCCTGAAATAGCCTCTGTACAGTGAGGGGTTTGTCCCCTAAACTGGAGCCCACTCCTCCTTCCAGACTGAATCCCAGGTCGGAGCTGGACTTATTCAAAGTCATTCGCATTCTGCTACCTATAAAAAAAACACACACACATTTGATTTACTTACATCAACTTAATGAGTCCGAACTAATAACAGAAACAAGTCTATAAATGATCTTCCTATTCATACACACACATGCATTATACAAATAGTTTTTTTTTTTTTTTTTTTATAACAGAGTAACTTACAATTCATTGAGTTATCTACTTAATAGCTATGGTATATCATTATCTATTCAATAGTTACTATATATACCCAGATTGGTTAGGAAGCTGGGGTCAGAGTGCAGGGTCGGTCGTGAATTGGGAACCCAGCGGCAGTAAGGGTTATGGGCATTGTTTAAGCCTTAACCTCCTGAGCTACTACTGCCACACCTCATTTAACCTGCTCCTTGCCAATATTTGCACCGATGTATATACAGTACTCTTTGCACTTCTGGTATTGTAGACGCGAGATGGAATGCATTTCATTACCAGATAGATCTATATACCGATGTATCTATCTTGAGTAGCTCTATATATAGTATAAGCCACACAAGGTCACTTATTCACAGCTCAGGATCATTTCACATCGATCTTCAAATATGATTCTATTCATCTGTGCTTCACTAAGGTTTACAAGGTACAAGTGTACTGTAGTAAGTGACTATGATTTATCCAAATAGAAAAATTAGTAATTAGTATATGACTTCAAAGTAATACAATATGGACACAGGATATTTTGTTCCTGTTTTGTTTTGTTCAGTATACAGTATATTTTGGCAGCAAATAGCATATTATTTATCAATTTATTTTGCACCTCCAGGCTCGATTCCCGTCTCTGTGTGCATGGAGTTTGCATGTTCTCCCTGTGCTTGGTGGGTTTCCTCCGGGTACTCCGGTTTCCTCCCACAGTCCAAAGACATGTAGGTTAGGCTAATTGGCTTTCCCAAATTGCCCGTAGTGTGTGAATGAGTGAGTGTATGTGTGTGTGTCTGTGCCCTGTGCCCTGTGATGGATTGGCACCCTGTCCAGGGTGTACCCTGCCATGTGCCCGAAGTCTCCTGGGATAGGCTCCAGGCCACCCGTGACCCTGAATACAGGATTAAGTGGTATAGATGATGAGTGAGTGAGTGAGTGAGAATTAACTGTCTAACAGCTGCTATTACGAAAATGATGTGCTGCGGTTTAGGAGAGAAACATACTTTATTAATTTATTTATTTTATATAACTAAAATATAGTTAAGGCTGTGAGTAACTGGTTTACTGATTGGAAAGTCGGGGGTTCGAACCACAGCACCACCTAATGTGCCACTGTGGGGCCCCTGAGTAAGGCCCTTAACCCTGTCTGCTACAGGGATGCTGTAAGCTGGCTGACCCTTACACACAAATATAATAAAACCAAATAATAAAAAAATATTTTGAAACTATTTTAATTACTTAATTAATTAAAATTGATTTAAAGTGTAATCCTGATCTTTTATCATCGAAAATATATAATCAGAGCTTGGTTGAATGTTTGCAGTAATCGATCAAAACTGTTTATGCCAAACCAAAAAATTATTAATATAATTAATTTATGTGACATGGATTATTTATTTGTCATATTTTTCCATTGCTGTCTGGTCACAAAGAGAAATTTCCTTTGATAACAACATTACAGTATAAATAACTAAATGTATACAATAAATCCAGTATATACTGTAAGTATTGCAACACACCTGGGTTCCCGGGTGCTTTCTGTGGACTGTCTTTTGTGCTGTAGATTGTTTCAGTGACGTCACCTCGTCTGATAACCACCACTGCCATTGCCCGCCCCCTTGCTTTCCTCATAGTGTGGAGCACTTCCTGGTGGGTGGAGTTCTGTAGAGCATTACCATTAATGGAAAGCACCTGGTCACCTAGATGGATGGAACCTTCCTGGGCTGCTATACCATTACGGAGGATCTTGTGAACCTAGAGAGAAGAGATAGTGCTAATGTGTTTACAGCCATAGAGCAATAAAAAAAGAAAATAAATATATTTTCATTTCATTTCATTATAAGAGGTGTCTCTGGCAGGGTATGTTGTTATTTTGTTATGACCTTTTATTAAAGTACAAAAATCATCTTGTGCATATTTTGTGACTAAATGTTCTATGGTTAGGATGTTCACATGGAAAAAAAACACTTACAGTCACAGGTTTATTCTGATCCACTCCTCCAGCCACAGTAAAGCCCAGGCCATTTCCTGCTTCCTTATGCAGGACAACCACATGCACATCCTCATAATTCTGTAACAAGTAAGAATATATATTATAGTTTTTTTTCACATATCCCATATATAAATATACACAGTACTGTGCATAACCCTTGGGCCACTCCCCATTTCTTCATATTTACTTACTCATTTACTCACTCATTTATCTTCTATATTGTGTTATAGGTGGTGGGGGGCTCCTCAGGTCTCACAAACACATATACACACACTACAGGCAATTTGGGAATGCTTATTGACCTAATCTGTGTATCTTTGGACTGTGGGAGGAAACTGGAGTACCCGGACGAAACCCACCAAGCACAGGGAGAACACTCTATTCAATGAAATTAAATAATGTAGATTATTTAATTCCTGTGTTCCTGTGGATTTTAACAACTAGAAGCATCTCTCTGAAACTGAATGAGTCGCTTACAGGGACTAGACAGAGAAAGAGCCAAAACATGGACAAAAATGAGAGCCAAAAAATCCTTCAGTAAGCCTAGAGAACTATTCCTTAAATTAAACCACATTAAAAATGCAAGAAGGGCAGGCTCTTTGAAATCAACTATGAAGAAACTAAGAAGAAACGATTGGTGGCTCAAGACTTCTGCTCATTACTATACTATTTCCTGCAGCCATTTTACGTATGAGAAAAGCTTTATGTCTTTTACATTAACTTAAACAACTCTGAACATATCACTACCAATTATACGGTAAGTATACAGAACATATTCTTATAAAAGTTCTCACTCATCATCTATACCACTTAATCCTGTACTTAGGGTCGCGGGGAGCCTGGACTCTATCCCAGGAGGCTTAGGGCACAAGGTGGGGTACTCTCCGGACAGGGTGCCAATCCATCGCAGGGCACCCACACATACACACACTCACACTACGGCCAAAACCTAATCTACATGTCTTCGGGCTTTGGGAGGAACTCGGAGTACCCAGAGGAAACCCACCAAGCACGGGGAGAACATTCAAACTCCATGCACACAGAGACGGGAACCAAACCTGGAGGTGCAAGGCGACAGTGCTAACCACTACACCACCGTGCCGCCGTTCTTATCAAAGTTATACATAGCAAATACAAATACATGACAAATTAAAGGAAAATCCAGTGTCTCTTATGTTTCAACTGATTGCTGTCACTCTACAATGAAACATTTCTATATTCATGAGAGTGATCACTTCCAGGATATATACGTCACCAGATCTAACTAAACAACGGTGGAGTAATCTATTAGACAGTTTATCCACCACCATAAAACCACAGGTGATGGAATATCATTTGGAAAAATGGTGTTTATTCTTCCATTAAACTGTAAGGGACTGGTAGAATCCATGCCAAGGCATTTTTCAAACTGCTCTTGGAAGCCAACACCTTACTGTATTTATCTATTTATTTCATATCTTGTCCTCTAGCTATATGTTTTGTCAAATGGGAGTAAGTTTTTATCAGGATTCTGCAGCAGGATTATGATGGTACTTGGCCATAATTCCCACTACATAATTCTGCTAAACCCCATCCCCATCTGCCATATTATTTTGGAACTTTAAAGGATTCCAAGTACCTCTAAGGTATCATCTTCCAAACTCCTGACATCATTTAATAAGCATTCCAGCTCGTCCATGCCCAGCAGCGTCACAGAGGACAGAGCAGAAACGTCTGAGCTCATGGATACTGTACGCTTGGCCATCCAGTTCTCATCATCCATCGAACCACTTCCATCTGAGGGTGGTATATCCAGCCCACCAAGATTGCATAGTTCTACAAGACTGTTTAAGAAAACAGTAGAGTAGAAAAAGTAGATATGATTTCGCACAAAAAATGTTTAATTTATGAATTATTTAAAAAGAACGATTTGTCCTTGAATTTTAATAGTCATACCTCATAGAAAAACTCCGATTGCTCGCGTTGCTTGTAATGGTTACTGATGACTCTCCTGAATCAGAGTCATATCCTTGCTCTGTTCCCTCGTCATCATCATCATCATAGTCATTCTCATCATCAGCCCCTTTGTCCATAATCCATCTAAGAACCTTTTCAGCAACTTTTTCATCTTTTATTGTGTTGTAGTTATTGATGAAATCACCTGAAGTTGAAGAAAAACCTTGGATGGAAGGGATTACCTCTGAGTCACTAAGGAGATTGGATGGTGATTTAGGATGAGTGCTTTTGCCTGTTAACGGTTTTGATTTTACTGTGGTGGATGGATCTAAATGTGGTAACCCATGAGTGCTTTCTGATTTTAGGAACGGTTTATCTTTTGCAGATGTTGCAAATTTTGTCTCTGATTTAAGAGAGAGGTCTGACTGAGACACATCAGTGACCCCACTGGGTTTTTGAGAGTTATCGGACATTGTCGGACCGAGATAATTCTTAACTTTTTCTTCGGTTAATTCTACATTTTTAAGCAGTTGGTAAGATTTGGGATTACTACTCTTGGAGAAATCTGGCTCATCCATGTGCTTATTCATCTTAGTAAATTTACCATCAGTCTTATGATCAGATGGAACTTCATCCAGTCGTTTCCAAGTCTGCTCAACTTTTAGACTTTTACTTCGTCTAATTTGGCTTTGCACTGGTGATCCTTCTTTATCTTGTGTTGTGATCCTGTCATGTCCACTCCCTGCCTCATTGGTGACTTCGCTCTTACTAAAAGGATTCTCTCTATTCCACTCACCAAACCTTACACCCACCGACCTGTCTGAATATGTTTTAGTCACACTTGCCATCGCTTTTGGCTGTTCGGGAACTGACATAGCTCTTCTGGGATGCTGAGCCCATGATGGACTTTGGCCTTTAAGAGCAAGAGCCTCAAATTTGTGAATTGTGTTTCGTACTGAATTCACGGATGGTTTTGGGGCTTTCTCTAACAAGACTTTGTTTGGACTTCCTAAAGAGCCAAACTCCAAACCAGATCCATGTTCTTGAAAATGTTTTTCACTATCTGCTGCCATACTTTGGGGTGATTGGAGTTTGTTCTGAGGAATTACCACTTCCTGTAAGCTATGTGGTTGTTTTCCTGGAATATTCACCATGTCCTTCGTCTGGTTTGAATTACTAGTTGTTACTTCTACTTCCCTGCCTATTTCTTTTTTACTGATATTTTGTAAACCATTACTGTTGCTCAGACCATGGGCTGAATATGAAACCGGAGAGGTAAAATGTCTGTTTCTTGTTCTGCCTAGAGAATGAGTTCCTAGTTCTATAAAGTTCCCATTCAGTCTTCTTTCATCGTGCATACTACTGTTAGTCACCACGGATGCTGAATCTTGGCTAATAGGCTTCTCATTAGACCGTTTTGAGATTGTGGTCAATTTATCATTTCCATCAGGTAAAACAGAGGAAGTCTCTGCCAAGGCAGTAAAATTTATTTCTTCCTTTACAAATTGTGCTTTTGGGAAGGTACTGAACTTTTCTGGTTTATATGAACCTGGCTTTACTTTACTTAAAGACGAAAAACATGAGCCTCCCTCCAATAAGCTGTTTGTGGGCTTATGGCGGTTTGAATTTAAATCAGTGTCATGGGAACTGATAAAAGGGGCGGGACTGATGATTCCAAGCGAGGCTCCAGAACTTGATTCAGCGTTATTTTTTAACACGTTATGACTACTACTGCACATTGCAGTGTTGTTACCAGTAATCTCATTGCCCTTTAAGGCAGCAGTTTGTGAACTGGGATGGTGCTCTGCCTGATCTGGCTTAGTACCACTATTTCCAGAATGCCGGGGACTTTTTGTTTCCCCGGTCTTGTCCTGGGGTTCAAATGATTTTATTCTGGATGAGACAAACTGGGCAGGAGCTACTGTTCTCACAGGTGAAGATACGGATAACGCTGTGGAGATCGGTCCATTGCTGTCCTGCTTTCTTTGACCGAATCCTTTAAATGGTTGAATTTGTAATGATACTTTTTTTAATGGGCGGATCAGTTCGTTGGAGTTAGGTATATTGGCTGTATCCTTTCTCTCCAAACTCTCAGAACGCCGTGTTGATCGCTCCTCAGGCTCCGTAGTATTTCTAAAAACATCCGTCTGAAGCTTAGATCCTCTCCAGTCCAAGCTCTTACTTCTGTTGGACAGATATGCTTGTTTCCACTCTGTTCTTCCCCTCGCTTTGGAAGTGGGACTCTCTCCACAGTCTGGCTTCTTTTGAGTGGCACTGCTCGTCTCAGAGCTGATGGATAATCCTGACTTCTTTGTCACGCTGAGCTGATTCAGAGCTCTTGGTTTTGGTTTGTCGATAACATCAGTATCTGGAGATGGAGGTGAAATCGTGTGGTCTCTGGGAATCTCTTTCTTATTCTCTTTGATGCCTCTGGTGGTTTTCTCAAACGTCTCAGAATTGAAACTACTGGCTTTAGTGAGCGCCTGCTCTCTTTCTTTAGCAGAGCGGACTTTGAACCTGACAGCAGGCTGCGGCTGGCGTTGGTTTTGCGCTTCAGAATATTGTAAAGATTCTCCATTCCCAGCTCTCAGTACTGATTCTGACTGACTGACAGGGTGTTCAGGCACATGTGCAGACCCAACAGAGATATCCATTTTCAACGGCGTGGAACAGTGTGGGCATTACAGCATGATTGTGAGGAAACAATGCGAGTTCTTTTCAGTACTTCTGCGAGCGCTCATATTCCAGAGTTTTGTCACATAAATAGTTTTGGATGTCCATACGGAATGTGGGTAGTTCGTCAGCTATGTAATTCAATCTGCACAATGTGGTCAAGGGTGTCCAGTGTCGACGTGGCATTCTTTCTGAGTAATCCATTAAATAGATAAATAACAATGTTTTTAAAAGTTCGTCACGATGCAGGTGTTGCTTTTTAGCAGTGCCAAAATGTCAAGGTAAAGCTAGTAAAATGTCCAGCACGTAGAAAGCATACAGAACTAATACAGACCACCAAAAAAACGTCTGCTCTCTTTTCGTCCTTGGTATCCAGAATTGTTTATATCTGCATGGGCTTGAAGTTGGCTATTCATTTTTCGGAACATTTGTTCTTGCTTATGTTTCTATTTTCCCAGGAAACTTGGTTAGCTTTAGCCTTTGCTTCTTTCCCTTCAGCAAAATATTGCGCTGTGTTTGGCAGGTTTCCTTGTCCGATCCTGGGTCTCTCCGTCTCTTTCTGCACCTGGCTTTGTCCTATGTTGTTCAAAGCCCTACAAAAAAAAGAAAAAACAGATATAATATAAACAGATATGAATAATCATTTATGATAAACGCAATTTTAAGATTTGATAAGGAATGACAACTTTAAAGCAAATGTTATCAAATCTAGAATCTGTAGTCGAAAGTGGAGGTAAAGGACACAAGAAAAGGCTAAATGTTCTTAACGTCAGCGATCAAATTGCGCAATTTGTGGAAGCGCCATAACAAATCACAAAACCTCATCTCCTAGAGCCAAACCAAATCTCCATGGTACCCTGGAGTTAATCACATGACTGTATCAGTTTATGTTTACGCAACCTACATGCTATTAGCTCTTCGTCACTCTCTTGAACTTAAACCAAACCTGATCAGCAAGCAGATAACAGGTCAAACACACCAGACCGCAATCCGGACAGATACTGTGGCAGGTTCAAAAATACACTACAGGACAAATGCAGTTGACGTAGAGATCAAATTAAAAATGAAGCCCTTTGTTTCTGTTTATCGAAACAGCAGATTTGTTGTAAAAAAAATAAATAAATGAATCAAGAAACATACCAAACAGCCATGTCACACACCTTTAATTGTTCAATGCAGATAAAACCTTTGAATGTGACAAAAATCAGACAGCCTTGCAAAACACGCCAGCTAATTTACATACATACAGCCGGAAGCCAATCCATCCCTGAGTGAGGCAGATAAAGAACTCGCCCGATAAACACCACGTACATCACACATCCTAATTTCATCCTTTCAGCAACACTATAATGTGGTCTCAGAGTAAATACCTACGAACGGCTGAGAAGACACAGGTCCAGAGGAGTACGCATTGTTGAAACAGAGACTCAGACAGGAAGGGAAGCAAGAATATAAAGCAAGGTGTGTTTTAGTGCAACCATTCAAAAGAGCCAACACCCCAGCAGGTAAAGATGACATAAACACGATTGGCTGAAAAATAAAGCGTGCCGTAGAAACAAAAGAAAGCAGGTGCTGATTCGGAATGGGGTCGATGTGTAGGGTGAAGAGAAAGAGTGATGAGATTACCTGTGTGACTTTAAGCAATGAGTGAACAGGCACAGGGTGGATTACAGGATCAACTACTCTTGTAGGGCATGGACGCACACACTCACATACAGTACCATACATTGGACACATGAATGATACACCAACCACCCAAGGACTTTAGTTAGACCTGAAATTTAGTTGAAAGCAGACATACCTTTAAGGGCAATCACAGCAGGTGTAGAGTGCACTTCCTTTCCCCCTGTCTTGCACTCATTCTTTTTCTATTTTACTATTATTCATCTGCAATGTCAACCCGCCTGACAGGTTTTTCCCTTTCACCCTCACCCACCCCCTCTCATTGTTACACCTTCTCTTCCTTACCTCTCTCTCTCTCTCTCTCTCTCTCTCTCTCTCTCTCTCGCTCTCTCTCTGCCAGTTTCTCTCTGTATATCTCACACTCTCACCTGTCTAGCTCTGGAATTCTCTTTTTGTCTTTCTTTCTCTCTCTCTCTGTCTGAATCTGTCTTCATGCCTTTGCTTGTCTTTGTCTATTTATCTCTCTCCCTTCCTCTCCGCCGCCTCTCTCGGTGGAAGCCTGTCTCTCACTCTGTCACTCTCTGTGTCTCCACCCTTTCTCTGCCACTTTCCTCCCTCCTTCAGTTTATTTTCATACAGTATAAGTAAAGTAACCACTAGCACGCACGCCCACAAAAACAAGGTTTAAAGAAAATAGTGTCATCAAATGTTTCCTTGGCATGACATTGCCTGTGTAGTCATCTGTTGCCCTTTTTTTAACCCACATATTGTATCCTAGCAGCATTCTTGATTTGTTTTCTTAATGACTTAATCACTGTAGTCACGTAGTAATGAACAAAAATCTCAAGCACGTAAACACCTTTACAGGCAGTCGTAATAATGAAGCGTATTAATGAATGACACATTAAACACCAAGGAAAACAACATAAAATGTCTTAGCAAGGTGTTGGGTCAGTGCAGGGCACCAGACCAACCCATACAGTAGATGCACCCTGGCACAGGCTCTAAAAGATTTTCTGGAAATGGGCTAGAGCAATAATCAATGTACAGTATTGTACAATGTAGAGCCCTTGTGCCCTAAGGATGTCATCCTGGAAAAGCCCACTCAGAATAAACATGCTCCCAAATTACACCAGAGGGACTGTGTTTTTATATTTGCACCCTGTCTGTATTTTAATGAAACCCCATCCAGGGTGCACCCCGCCTCGTGCCCTAAGTCTCCTGGGATAGGCTCCAGGCTTCCCGTGACCCTGTATACAGGATATAGATGATGCGTGAGTGAGAGTGTATCATATTGAATTTCAGTGTGAGTGTTGGGAAGGTTTCTATGATTACTGCTCGGTGGGATTCATTACAGGCTTTTGATATAATGAAACTAACAGGACTATGTCAGTTCCATATAACACGCATCCAGAGACTGGATCTGTGTACTCAGGAAATGAAAATACATTTGCATTAACATTTAAGAACGTGGAAGGAAGTCCTCGTGCCGAGAACCGTTACGCACGGCAGTCACAAACAAAGCAATCAGTCACGATGAACAGCAAACTTAATATCTCATGAAATCCTCTCTGAGGAATAAAAAACATGAAAAAACTTTTTTTTTTTTTTTTTTTTTTTTTTGCACAGATACCAATTATAACTGAGAGACTTTGTGATTCTATGGTCTTTCCTGATTTTTTTTATTTCTTTCTACATTGTAAAACAAAATGTGCATCTTCTTTGAACAGTTGATTTTGTGATGTGTCTGCTCCTTATGCCCTATAAAGCCTTCATAACAGCTCTAATCTGAGGTGCTGTTTGTTAATTGGTGATGTTTGAGGCTGGTAACGCTAAGTGAACTTCTCCACCAGCAGAGGTAGGTTTTGGTCTTGCTTTCCTGTGATGGTCTTCATGAGAACCAATTTTTTGTGAATGCACTTGACAATACTGTTCTTGCAAGAACTATTCCAGAATAGCTTATCTAGAATGTATGAAATAAATCATTATATATGGGAGATGTGCTTGGGATGTGTTTAAATCCCATATGTTTGTTTGTCACTATGCCTCAAATTTTATAACAAAACCACTTTTTAGTCTAATTCATTAATTCTGAAAAAAAAAATTGAAATTGAAAAACTAAAATTGAACCTAACCTATAATGAACCGCTAGCTCATGCATGCAGGAATGTAAAGACATCTTGCTCCTGCAACATTTTTGGAATCTCAGTCCTGATACACATCTCTAGTTTCGCTCCCTTAGACTGTAAACTATCTTTGGCATGATGTAAAACATACACACAGATTTCTGGATACCATCATACCATATGTGCTTGCCAAACAACCTATCCCAGTTTCAGTTTCCCCTTTGCTGTTTTAATAACGATAACCTTTCTAGGAATGTTTCCCACTACATTTGTGAATTAGTGCTCATTCAGCCAAAAGATCATGAGGGTGAGCAGGCCTGGGGTGCAGCCGGAATTCTAGTTCATCTCAAAGCCATTCTGTGGGTGTGAGGTCAGGGATCTGTGCGGACCAGCCAAGTTCACTCACTTTCATTCTGGTAAACCATGGATCATGCTTTGTGCACAGAGTCTTTGTCCAGAACATGTTTAAGCCCTTATGGATCTGATAATCAATATTATATATATATCAATTATTTGTTGATCCCAAAGACTTAATGGGTCAAAAAGACATCACTGAGCAGGGATAGGAAATACTTTGCTTCAGAGAGTTTCAACCAAAAGAAAAAGCAAAAACAGAGATGCAAAAATCATCCAACCAAAAACAGAACAAAAAAGGTAAAAGGGGGAAGTTGAAGCAAAGAACACATAAAAAAAAAACCTGAAAAATACAGAGGTCTCTGTGGGGTCGCATGGTTTTAAAAAAAGGATTTTTACCAAATAATCAATTAAATGAATTAAAAAAATAAATAACAAAGGATTCCTAAAGGAGCGCTGCAAAAGGCATGACACGTCAGAGCAAAGGGCAAAGCCGGTTTCTCTGTACTCCAGTGTGAAACAAAAGGATTAAGCAATGAACAAAGAAAAGGGAAGATATAAATAGCCTGGTACTGTAATTCAGGTACACATGAAAACAACAACAAAGCTTAAAAAGAGAAGTGGAAAAAAAAACACAAAACGCAGAATGTTTCCATCTAGTGTCCAAAGTCGTAACAGTCACTGCTGTGTTGAGAAAAGAGGAGCACTTCTGGGTCCGTGGTACAGTACCATGGCAGTGGCTGCTTTCCCCTGAGCGATGGGGTAGAACTATGCATATAGATATATGACCTAAAGGCAACAACAGGAAAACACACCCAAACATAGACACAACTTTGCCTACTGCAATTTTCATTCTTAAGCCAAAAATATGCTGGTACAGTAGGTGGAGTGGATATGCAACGGTGGTCCTATAGGTTCTAGGCTCTGGTTACATGGTTAACCTAATCCTGACTAGGATCTAGAGCTGAATGAGTAAATAAGTATTATGTAAAATGATGCAGTAAATTCAGGTATTAGGTGTTATTTGTATAATAATGCATTGATGTCAGTGCTTCTGAGTGAAGATTATGCATTCTTTTACTACATTTACCCATGGCACATTTAATCAATTTGTACATAGTGTCCAGGATTGGTAAATCGTTAGTTAGCAATTTGGGTTTAAAATGTTCCCACTCATTATAGACTGGACCGAAAATGATATCAAAGCCCAGTCAGGCCAGACCAAGATCAAATAATCATTCGTCCTTGATTATGTTTTATTACTCATATATGCGCATGTGCAAAACACAGCACTCTCATAGTGTTCCAAAAGTATGCAACAGCAATATTGGGCTACAATATTACAATTTCTTGCAAATACTTACATTAAGAAATAATAAAAATTTCTTAATAATTTTGATCATTAAACTCAAAGTTAATAAAACTCTTTTCTCCTTTTTTTGTATTATTGGTTATTATTATTAATATTATTGTTGTTGTTGTTGTTAATAATAATAATAATAACAATAATAATAATAATAATAATAATAATAATAATAATAACATATACTTTTTTTGTGTTTTGTTTTGTTTTTGTTTTTCCCTATTAACCATGACCATAACCACATCCCAAAATCTAGAGTACAGTAAATCTCCTCTACCTGGCCTCTGAATCATTAGAAGATAGATTGCACCTTACATACAGTATCTGACAAGTATTCTGACCCTTGACCATGTGCTCAACCGCAGCTTTTCGCCAAACAAGCTATCATAAAACCGTGAGCTACAGTAATCCAAGCAATCTATGTTTTCTAACTCGCTGACACTAAATAGATAGTTAACTTAAATAGCAACTTAACGTCAGATAAATAAACTGAAAATAGATATTTAAAAAGTGAGTACATTTCGTTTCCCACCTCTCGAACTTTAACCACAGTGATAAAACACGAGGAAAAACTGGCCTGCATTAAAATATCCTTAAAACTATTACTCAATTAACCTGTTTACTGTACAATGCTTTCACTGGCCTTATAATTCATTAAAACAAATATTATTCTATTGAGAAATATGAAGCATATTAAATCATTGTGTAATTAAAGAAGGAAAAAATACCTTCATGGTTGTTTTCGTCTCGATGAGTAACAGTCATTCTGCAGCTTCCTGTAAAGGCTGCAAAGCGTATCGCAAACCTGAGACAGTAAGCAAATTAAGAAACGTGAAAAAGAACAATGAAGCTCTACATATAGCATACAATTATGCAAACTAAGAATAACTGGCATTTATGTATTCACGTTTTAGCTATTTTTATACAATAAGCCTATGAAAGGCCAGCAGAGTTACCTGAACACACTTAAACATTTGGGCAGTTGGGGCTTTGTTCTTGCATCATACTGCATTTTGTTCAAGACCACTGCCATCAGAAGCAACGGAAGCCTGGTGTGGTTTTTAGAGAAAATGAAAGCTCTCGCACAGAAAGACACTCTGAGGAGCTTATGGGTGAAATGATATTTATAGAATGTCAAAAAAGATATGACAGATTTTATATATATTTGTAAGACAACTCATAATAAAGTACCAGTCTAAAGTTTGGACACACCTTCTAACTCCAAGGTCTTTCCAGATTTTTATTTTTTTTACATTAGAAAGCAAAGCTGAAGGAACCCAAAATATGTACAGTAATAAGCTCCTTTGAACAGTTGATATTTAGATGTGTTGTAAAGCCTTATGCGTTGTAAAGCCTTCATAACGGCTCTAATCTGCGGTGCTGTTTGTTAATTGATTTCTGAGGCTGGCAACTCTAAATGAACTTCTCTACAGCAGAGGTAGCTTTTGGTCTTGCTGTCCTGGGAAGGTCTTCATGAGAGCCAATTTCATCATGGTGCTTGATGGGTTTTGCAAATGCATTTGACAATACTGTTCCTGTAATAACTATTCCAGAACAGCTAACCTTTAAATGTCTTCAAATAACAAAGAGTATAAAGTGGCATGTCAAGATGTAATGAGATGCAGATATTTGCATTGACCTTTGTTTAAAAAAATAATCAAGACCAGTAAAATCAGCACAATTTCATTGCAAACTACAATACCTGAATAAAAACAACACTGCAGTTACAGCTTACTTGTTTCCAAATTTACCAAATTATGGCTTTCTGTGATTAGTAATAAAATCAGTTGTTTGATTGACTATCAGTATGTATTATATGATTGGCTCCCCCAACCCTACCAGCAGCACTTTATCAGGTCCAATCTTATCCAGAAGGTGTCAGTGTGGGTGGGTGAAGGCTTTCATTTTAACCAAGCAGATGCCACACCTGATAGTCTAATGAAAGCCAAGAATGACTAACTACACAGGTTGAATAAGGTGTGGCTTCTGCTTGGTTGGAATGGAAAACTGCACCCACATAGGCCCTTATATAATTGATGATGAGATCAAGGAGTTGATAGTGGACTTCATAGGGAACCCATCATGGTCCTGTTACATCAACACCGTGGTAAAGAAGGACAGGCAGCATCTTTACCATCTTAGTCCCCTGAAAGATTTTAGACTCCCTCCCAAGGTGCTTATGAACTTTCCCTTCTGCACCATAGAGAGCATCCTAATGGGAAACATCACAATCTGGTTTGGAAACACCACCATGCACGACAGAGGAGCTCTACAGAGAATAGTGTGATCCAGTAGCTACATTTCCAATATCTCATTACAATGGCGACTGTAAGGGGTGGGATATATTATGCTGCAAGTGAACATTTCTTTTTGTTATTTTTGATGTTGATGAAGTTGATGTGTTGGAAGCAGAAAAAAATGGGAAGCATTGAGTGACTTTGACAAGGGCCAAATTGTGATGGCTAAAGGACGGGATCAGAGAAACTCCAGTCCTGCAGGTCTTGTGGGATGTTCCTGATCTGCAGTGGTCAGGGTCTACCAAAAGTAATCCAAGGAAGAAAAACCGGTGAACTAACAACAAGGTCATGGGTCGCCAGGGCTTCCTGATACACATGGGGAGTGAAGGCTGGCCCATGTAGTCTGATTGAATAGAAGCGCTGATGTAGATCAAATCGATGAAAAACTTAATGCAGGTTGTTAACTTAATACAGAAAAGTTTATAGAAAAGGTATCATCAGTGTTAATCAGAATATATTGTTTTTTTTCTAGTTGTAAATTTGTATATTCCATTTACATTTTTTATTTTATTTTAATTGTATTGAATTAAATTGTATTTAATTGTATCTATCTAGTGCATTTTGCTTTGATTATTATGAAATCCTTCTATTCTATTCTATCTTTCTATTTTAGCAGTCAGCATTTCACTCCATATCGTACTGTGTGTGGTTGTGTAAGAGACAAATAAAATGTAAGTTTAGATTTTATTTTGATTTTCAACTCTCCAACACAATAGGTGGAGCTAGAACACATTTAGTTAGTGGGGCGTCTGCGGCGAAGGAGAAGAAGAAAAAGAAAGTCACGTGACCGAGTCTTCTCTTGTTTGTCAACAGTGTAGTAGCGTCCGCTCGGGAGAAGTGGGCGCAGTCAGTCGTTGTGAGGTTTCTAATCTTTCACAATGTTAAGCCAGAATAGATAGATTCCAACGGCTTAGTTTGTTAGAATTGGGATTGGAGGTAAATATTTGCGAAAATGAACCAAGAATCGCCCCTGTCGGGAGTGAACGTAGTGCTTGTTATGGCCTACGGAAGCCTGGTAAGGAACTAGCTAAGTGGCTAACAGGTCACGGTTTAATGCGCGCGAGTTTTCTATTACAGTGTACTTGAGAGAATATAGATGAAGATTATTAAGTTTGAGGTTTCTGTGAAGAAAAGCTCGGCTAAGCTAATCTAGCACTCAGGTGATACCCTATCCTGTGTGTGTTGTGTGTCTTTCAGGTGTTTGTGTTGTTGTTTATCTTTGTGAAGAGGCAGATCATGCGGTTCGCTGTGAAGTCCCGCAGAGGCCCGCACGCGCCGGTGGGACACAACGCCCCAAAGGTGCAGCAGCTCTTATAGGTTACCTTCCTGCCTGCAGTATCAGTGTTAACGATAGTAACTAAAGACCTGCATTTATTATCCTGTTCCCAGGATCTCAAAGAAGAGATCGAGTCTCGTCTCTCTAAAGTGAACAACATCCGCTACGAGCCACGGCTGCTGTCAGAGGACGACGACAGGCTGAAGCATCGCGGGCAGAACGGTGAGCATGATAATGGGCTGGGGTTACTGATCTGAAGGTCACGGGTTCAAGCCCCCATGCTTCTATGCTGCCGGAGTTGTGCCTCTGAGCAAGGTCTTTAACCCTCTCTGCAATTTGGCCTTAGTCAAAATCACTTTATGAGACAACTTTATGTTGGCTCATTTTTTTTCTGCTTCCAACACATAAACTACAGGAAAAATAAGGCTCACGTACTGCAATATGTAATATATCTGTACGTAATATATCCCACTCACTTCCAGCCACCTCTGTAACAAGATATCAAAAATGTAGCTACAGTACTGTGGCAAGGTCCAAATTGTAAAGGCTGGACAACTGAGTCAGAGCAAATCCAAAACTGCAGCTCTTTAGGGATGTTCCCAAGTTGCAGTGGCTAGGACATCCTAAAAGGGATCCATGGAAGGAAAACCTGTGAATTGACAACAGGGTCAAGGGTGGCCAAGACGACCCAATAGAAGCACTAATGTAGATCAAATTGAGAAAATGGTTAATGGTTACAAGGGGCTACTCACAATATTAGGCAGGTGGTCATATTGTTATGGCTGATCAGTGTGTGTGTGTGTGTGTGTGTGTGTGTGTGTGTATGTAGGTGTGTTTGTGAGACCCATAACTACTACCACTACTTCTCCAATGCCAGTGAGAACTTAGTGGAAACATTAAAATTGCTATTACAAGTGTTCTTAATAAGAAAAAAGATTGTGATATCAAACATATGGCTTAAATGTCAGTGTTTGTTTATGCTTTGCTTGTCTAGTTCACCAAAAGTAATGTGCACATTAGTTCACACAACATAGAAAAATTACAATGATAGCTTCCAGGTCCCAATGATAATTCCTGGCCTGGAGTCAAGCAACCAAGAACCATCAAGAATTTTAATTCTGCACAATTTGGCACACTTTTTCAACCAGTTCAGGAACGTGGGAATGGAGCCATATTCTGTGCGCCTGACCTGGGAAAACTAAATACAAAACTATAGTGAAATCAAAAATGTGTTATAATGTTTGTGTGTCTGTGTGCTTGCAGGCTGTTATAACTATCTGTACAGAATGCAAGCCCTGGATGCCATCAGAGACACTGGTAAGATCCCTCGCATCAGAGCAGATGATGGTTTTACCCCACTTTGGGTCTGCTATAAATATTCACACTTCTACAGCTTTGAGAAAGTTTCTGAAAACATTTAGAAAGAACTTGCTTTGTCTCCAAAATGGCATGTTTTTTCTGGTGTTTGTACATGCACATATTTAAAACCCACAGGGGGAGGAAACTGAGTACATGTAGGCTTTCGTTTCATCGCAGTCAGCACACGGGAAGAGAAGATATGCTCATTTAAAATTAAAATGGAAAATGCCCTTATCTCATAAAAAAATCAACCTTGAAAAAATAATTAGTTCACCTCTAAATACGACAGATGGCGCTGTATATTTTTTAAAACGTGCTTATGAGTGTGCAATTGAAAACTAATTAATAAATGCAATCTCGCCTTCAGTCCACGCACTTCATGGTAACATGTAAAAATCTAATTCCAAAATTCAACGGGTGGCTTTGTAAATTTTTTAAAAACACGCTTATTAGTGTGCAATTCAATTCCATGCAAACGCAGTTGCGGGTACATCTAGTCAGGAATATGTGTACGTGAAGAAAAGTAAATGTAGGATTCTGCTTTTGAGTAGTATTCGCACTGAGAAATCTCTACTTTCCTCAAGTGCAGGATTTGTGTAATTTTCACAGCTCTGCTAAAACCTAATTCTAATATTAAGTTAAACCAATTAGTTCAGCTAAACCAGTGTTGAGTCATTTAAAAGAAAATAAGTACATCTAGGAAAAATCTACATGCTCTGTAGGGAGAAGTATCTTAACACCTAGTGTATGTGGAATGTTTGTTAGATTGTATGACCTTTCTGTTTTGATATGATCAACGTAATGAGTGAAAACAAATGGGTTTTCCAGAACTTTCATCAGTAATCCAGGGACATTGAAACATCTAATTTGAACTTAAAAACTTGTTGGGTCTTCTACCATTCTGGCATCGTTAGATAACTCTCAGGTAAAGAGAAACATTAGATGTAGTTTTAAAAGTCTGTTGGGTATACGTTTCTTACACGTTAAGAAATTCTAATTCAGAACATTAGCTTCATAGAGGCTAATGAGTTCATAGAGTGCAGGTTCATTAGTGTTGTCTGATTTGCTTTGTCATCTTCATCTCTCACACACACACAGGCATTGTTTCTCCTGATCTGGCCCGCTGCCCCAGCGCTCTGACCGGCCCCCGATACAGGAAATGGCTGCTGGACCTGCGCAACTCTCACTCACTGATCAAAACCAGTCACAGCAGCCTCATCGATCGCCTTCTAGAAGGCTACGACAACGCTCGTCATGGCACCTCGGTGAGTGTGTATGTAAGAGAGATAGATAGATAGAAGCTTTCTTTTTAAATAAATTAGAACACTGATGGGAAAGGAGTAAAAATAGAGGCACTTTTGAATATCTTGAAAGATGCATGCTAGTAAGTGTAAACAGATAAAAAAATAATTTATTTTTCGATACATATATGTTAATTATACTCCATCAAACCATTTTGTATTAAGCAGTCTGACAGAGTTATTTTGTAGGCATATCTAAACAAGTGTGATATTTTTTTACAATACAGTATACTGTACTTGCATACATCTACTCACATATGCTACATAATTGCCATTGTTCAAATACTCTACCTTGTGTATATCTGGAGGATTAAACACAGAGTTCACTAGATGGAATGTCAAAGCCAAAACATTTCTCTGTTTAAATAAAATCTCTGACTTTACCTTTTAAAACCACTGGTTTTAATCTGCAAAATTCGAAAAACAAACCTTTTGGTCGGTTTAAGAGGGTTTTAAATTTAGTGTTCTGTGTTCTTGATGATACACACTGTCATGTTAAATTCTGAGGACAGGTGCGAGTGACACACAAAGTGATTGTATTATGTATGCAATGACCATATCATGTACACACAGACAACAGCAAGTATGTTCTTTGTGCCACTGGGTATATATAGCATTAAAGTCTATAAAAAAGCATTTTTTGTGTGTGTGTTTTTTTTTTTTTTTCTTGACAGGTGTTTGGCGAAGCTGAGTTCCACAAATATAAAGAAGACTTGACCGAGTTGGCTGCCCTGTAAGTGCATTTCTCTCTCTCTCTCCCTTTTTTTCTGTTTCTCAGTTACGCACCGTATCGAGCTGCATTTAGTTTTCATTGTAATAATAAAGGAAGTGGTAGTTTTCCTCTGGGTCATCCAGTTTTCTCCCACCATCCGTAGACATGTCGTGTAGGCTAATTGGTGTTTCCAAGTTTTTCTCAAGTGTGTGAGTGAGTGTGTGACTGTGTGAGCTTGTGTCCTGTGGGTTGTATTGACACCCTGTCCAGGTTGTACCCCACCTCAGGCTCCACAGTTTTTCCGATGCTGTACAGGATAAGTGGTGTAGAGAATGAGTTTATTAATAATAAAAAAGTAATAAATGTCACATAATGCCACTTTTTGCATTTTATTATAGTAAATGTTCTTATTTATTATTATAATAAAATACAAAATGTTGTGTTATGTAAGGCATTCAATTATTAATTCTGTTTGTAGTTAGGTAGGTAATGTGGTAGTGTTTGCAGGATTATCCTGACAATAATTTTCAAAATGTGAGCATTGGGTGCGCAGAGCATTAGGAGCCATACAGAGCCGGGAAAGTGATGGATCCAAAGTGAAGCATAAGTGCAATATGAGTAACTGCTGGAACGCATATATTGTATACAATCTGTTTATAACACTTGTAAAGGATAAAGTTCATATATATAACAGAAGAGATTATGCAAATATGAATAAACTGAATTAAATTGTCTTCATGCATTCGAGTTAGAAAGTGAAAAATGTGTGAAGCCTTCAGGTTCATCTTTAGCAACAAGCTAGCCAGGTGAATGCAATAAGTAACTTACTTTTACCTTCAAAGAGCACTGAGTCAGTCATCTCTCTAACAAGCTAATGAGTTTGATGTTGATGGATCTAAGTCAAATATTTTAACTCTTTTGAAGTTAAGAATCACAACTCTGTTTAATGGTTCATGTTCTTAGCAGCCATGTTGATATGATGTCTATCATTAAAAGGACGAGTTCTGACCAAAAAACTGTCTGTCCATTATACCTTCTTAAATTTTTATAAATCGATATTGTCACAAAGCAGCTTTCCATGTAGGTGTAGATTTAAATTTACTTGCAACAGTTGCGAAGATAAAGCCCTCCACATAATAAAGGTAGCTCCAATAGCGGGCTTCTAAATTATTACCAAATGTTTATTTTAAGAATAACACAAGCCTTTAAGGTACCAGCATCACTTCTAACACGTCTTCCCATCCACAGTGTAAAGGTGCACTCCAGCTCCAGCAGCCTGAACCAGCAGCATCAGTCTGCGGCTAAAGACCTGACGAGCTCGCCCGGCCCGTCCTCAGCCTCGACCATCCAGGTGACGTACCTGCCTTCCTCAGGCCAGCGCAGCAAGAGACCAAAGCACTTCCTAGAGCTCAAAAACTTCAAGGACAACTATAATACACTGGAAAGCACATTATAGGAATGTGTGCTTGTCCAGTCAGACACACATTAACGACACACTGGCCTGTAGTGGAGAGGACTCGGCTGACCTTGTACTGCAATGTGGGGTCATTTAAACCTAAATAATGCACAAGGTACAGAAGAGACAGCAAACAGGAACTGGTCTTTGCATTTGTGCAGCATCGACAAGCCGAAAGCCTGTTTTGGGGAGATACAGTTAAAAGGTAACGGGATTGAATAGGAATAAGGTACGACTGGTTAAAACACTTTCGGTGTTGCCTATAGAGGAAACGTCACTGCCTGTTTTTTAGCATTCTCTCATTCAGAGCTGCCTCTATGAACTATGGAATACACTGATTGTAAAAACAACAAAAATACTGTGACCTGCTATATAGTACTTGGTAAGCTTTCAGATACATACAATGGGATTAGAAAGAGCTCAATAGCCATTTTGATGCTTAACTTTATGTAATTCTCCCACACAGTCAGTACCTTACTGTAGCAACTGATAATAAATTATAATAATACATTAAATGTAAAGCTAGGAGATGGCACAGATGCTTGTATATATGTGGGGTCATATAAGTGCACTTTATTTGCTGTGTGTGTACAGGAGGAATGTAAGAAATATGTGGATTTGGAACAGTGCGTTTGGGGGCTGTGCATATGTGACCTTGAATAAAAAATTTTTTAAAAAACCTTGTGTGTCTTTGTACATCACTGGTTAAAGCAATGGTTTGGTGTCAAAAATATTCACAATATTTCTGTTACCCCAAATTTAGTCAGTTTTTGGTAGTCCCTCTTTTAGTGTTATGATAGAGCTGTAAAGCTAATAAAAAGTTCTTACAAGTAATAAAATTGTTCTTACACACACTTTGAACAGTGTTGCAATTATACAGTACATGTTGCATATATTTGTGGGTTTTGGACATTGTACTGCATAATGACATTTTTTAAAAGAACTAAAAGGAGATCACATACCAGTATATTAGAATAATGTGAATCAGTAATATTGGTTGATATGATGTTTTTAGTTTTTTTTTCCAATACAAACTCAACTCATTCTGCTTGTTAATGAAACTGGTGATGAAAATCTTTGTATACCAGGTAGCTACATAATCTTTGAGGCTGCAGTATACATGTATTGAACCAACCATTATCTGTTAAAACTTGGTGGTCTTGGTTGATCTTTGATATGGGAACAAAACTGTGTATACAATGTTTGGACACAAAAATTATCATACATTATTCAAGACTAGGCTTTGCATGTCATGAATTGAGTTCACATTCATAATTGCAAGTAACTTATTTCACACTAACATCTATATTGCTTTGCTCACACCATCTGGGTTAAAACACATTTTTGTGACAGGTCATTCATTTCAAACCAATGATGTGATTTTAAAACAATATGATTTGGCCCTGGAGCATGGCAAGCAGACAATCGGCTGTATTTGTTGATGTCCAGAAGAAAAAAGAAAGCCAGACTCATCACTTTTGCTGTTTTAGCAACTATTGTTAAACTCTACAATGAAATCCCCAAACTGCCAGTGGTGACTGATGATGTCAGCATCCGACACATGCACGCAGACAAAAAGTCACATGAAATATGATACGACCATTCTCCTTTAACTTGCATAACTACATATCAGGTATACATCTGATCTTAGATCACATACAACAGTGATTCAGATCTTTTCTGAAGAAAAAAAATCAGATCTGTCACATTAGGTTGAAAAAAAATCTGATTTGAATCACTTTAGGCTGGTGATGTGAATTCACTAGTTTTAACTAGAAAATAACACTAGTCATGCATTTTATTAAGAACCCACACACACCTTCAAATTATTGGAGCTATCCAATCAGCCGATCATGTGGCATCAGTGCAGTGTATAAACTCAAACATAAGAGCTTTGGTTAATTCTTACATCAGAGATATAAATGGGGATAAAATGAGGCATGGTTGTTGATGCCATTTAGGCTAATCTGCGTGTCTTTGAATTGTGGGAGGAAACCCATCCAGCACAGGGAGGACATGCAAACTCCACGTATGCAGGCGAGAATTCTACCCAGACCCTTGAAGTGCAAGGCGAGATATAGAAAAATATCTATCAATGCATAGTTTTCAATAATCTCTCAATATGTATGATCACATTCGACCGTCCCAGACTGTGGGAATTTTTTTCTTAGCCCACATTAGGCTGTGGAATATTAATTGAGAATTCGAGTTGAGAGTGGCCCAGCATATGCAAATATTATGGAGGTCAGTGTATTGAGTGGTCACCCCTTAGAATGTAGTAGAATTGGAGAGTTCCAGCATGAACAACCAGCTGACAGATCTGCGGAAAATAGTAAGTGGTGCAGTCAGTCATATCAACTTGGACCAACAGAGACTTTTTTTTTTTTTT